>WNWK01000328.1:510000-542500 GCA_009830355.1 Cherax destructor | reverse complement strand
GTGGTGGAACACGTGTGGTGGAACACGTGTGGTGGAACACGTGTGGTGGAACACGTGTGGTGGAGCACGTGTGTTGGAGCACGTGTGGTGGAACACGTGTTGTGGAACACGTGTGGTGGAGCACGTGTGGTGGAGCACGTGTGGTGGAGCATCAGCTGTGTTCACTGCAACGTGAGAATGCTCTTCTCGGCATTGACAGTGGTCCAGGAGGGATGGTCGAAACGTCGTCAGAAACCCCGCACCTAAGTGCGGGGTTTCTGGTGAATTGTTTCAGCCACGTTACTGTAGCTTATTGTTTTTTAACAGAGTCACTGGTTATTACTATGCAGGTACACTGGTTCTTACTATGCAGGTAGACTGGTTCTTACTATGCAGGTACACTGGTTCTTACTATGCAGGTACACTGGTTCTTACTATGCAGGTACACTGGTTCTTACTATGCAGGTACACTGGTTCTTACTATGCAGGTACACTGGTTCTTACTATGCAGGTACACTGATTCTTACTATGCAGGTACACTGGTTCTTACTATGCAGGTACACTGGTTCTTACTATGCAGGTACACTGGTTCTTACTATGCAGGTACACTGGTTCTTACTATGCAGGTACACTGGTTCTTACTATGCAGGTACACTGGTTCTTACTATGCAGGTACACTGGTTCTTACTATGCAGGTACACTGGTTCTTACTATGCAGGTACACTGGTTCTTACTATGCAGGTACACTGGTTCTTACTATGCAGGTACACTGGTTCTTACTATGCAGGTACACTGGTTCTTGCTATGCAGGTACACTGGTTCTTACTATGCAGGTACACTGGTTCTTACTATGCAGGTACACTGGTTCTTACTATGCAGGTACACTGGTTCTTACTATGCAGGTACACTGGTTCTTGCTATGCAGGTACACTGGTTCTTACTATGCAGGTACACTGGTTCTTGCTATGCAGGTACACTGGTTCTTACTATGCAGGTACACTGGTTCTTACTATGCAGGTACACTGGTTCTTACTATGCAGGTACACTGGTTCTTACTATGCAGGTACACTGGTTCTTGTTATGCAGGTACACTGGTTCTTGTTATGCAGGTACACTGGTTCTTGCTATGCAGGTACACTGGTTCTTGCTATGCAGGTACACTGGTTCTTGTTATACAGGTACACTGGTTCTTGCTATGCTGGTACACTGGTTCTTACTATACAGGTACACTGGTTCTTGTTATGCAGGTACACTGGTTCTTGCTATGCAGGTACACTGGTTCTTGCTATGCAGGTACACTGGTTCTTGCTATGCAGGTACACTGGTTCTTGCTATGCAGGTACACTGGTTCTTGCTATGTAGGTACACTGGTTCTTATGTAGACATTCACAAGTATAACTAGGTCAGTAAGTATGTAATATCGACATGATGGAATACTAGTCCCATGTGTATCAATATTTAAAAGACGTTTCGCCCACCAGGGGGCTTTATCATCTGGTGGGTCAAACATTTCGATTATAAAATTTCTTCACATTATGTGAACAACGTTCACATACATATGTGCAAGTATTGCACATATGTGTAAGATGTGGAAATAGACACTTATGTACACTTTAGGACCTTCATTAGAGGAAACGTTTCGCCACCAGGACTGAAGAAGCCACTGGTGGAGAAACGTTTTCTCTTGTAAATGTCCTTAATTGTATATAAGGGTCTTTTTTTTTTTTTGGCACCCAAGTGTCTTATTCTTCAACGTGGGCCAGTAGGCCTTCTGCGGTGCTCTTCCGTTCTCATGTTCTTGTGTATTGGGGCAAAGTTCGGCTCAGGGTAGAACTTGAGGACCTGATTATGTGCTTCCATGAGCAAAACTTTGTCTCAACAATAAGTTTTTTTCTGTGTTTTGAAATTTATGTTAACAGGGTGTCCCAGCACTTCTGTTAACAGAATGCCCCAGCAGTTTTGTTAACAGGATGTCTCAGCACTTCTGTTAACAAGATGACCCAGCACTTCTATTAACAGGATGTGACAGTACTTCTGTTAACAAGATGTCCCACCACTTACATTAACAGGATGTGTCAGTACTTCTGTTAACAAGATGTCCCAGCACTTCTGTTAACAAGATGTCCCAGCACTTCTATTAACAGGATGTGTCAGTACTTTTGTTAACAAGATGTCCCAGCACTTCTGTTAACAAGATGTCCCAGCACTTCTGTTAACAAGATGTCCCAGCACTTCTGTTAACAAGATGTCCCAGCACTTCTATTAACAGGATGTGTCAGTACTTCTGTTAACAAGATGTCCCAGCACTTCTGCTAACAGGATGTGTCAGCACTTTTGTTAATAAGATGTCCCAGCACTTCTGTTAACAGGACGTCCCAGCACTTCTGTTAACAGGGTGTCCAAGCACTTCTGTTTCGTTAGCGTTGACTAAGAGTTCCCACAATATCATAGAGGGTTTTGTGTAGGGAGAGTGTAGAGTGCACCATCCAACAGCACCTTACAGCATTCAGCAGCATTTTACAGCACTTCGCAGCATACAGCAACATCTAACAGCATTTTACAGCATCCTGCAGGTGATTGTCATACTCAGGCTCCCCTCCCCCTACCTCACCTGCCTTCATAATGGATCAGAGTTCAACGCAGTACGAGTGAAGGCAGGGCAGGCAGTTCAACGCAGTACCAGTGGAAACTGGCAGTTCAACGCAGTACGAGTGAAGGCAGGGCAGGCAGTTCAACGCAGTACCAGTGGAAACTGGCAGTTCAACGCAGTACCAGTGGAAACTGGCAGTTCAACGCAGTACCAGTGGAAACTGGCAGTTCAACGCAGTACGAGTGAAGGCAGGGCAGGCAGTTCAACGCAGTACCAGTGGAAACTGGCAGTTCAACGCAGTACCAGTGGAAACTGGCAGTTCAACGCAGTACCAGTGGAAACTGGCAGTTCAACGCAGTACCAGTGGAAACTGACAGTTCAACGCAGTACCAGTGGAAACTGGCAGTTCAACGCAGTACCAGTGGAGACTGGCAGTTCAACGCAGTACCAGTGGAAACTAACAGTTCAACGCAGTACCAGTGGAAACTGACAGTTCAACGCAGTACCAGTGGAAACTGACAGTTCAACGCAGTACCAGTGGAAACTGACAGTTCAACGCAGTACCAATGGAGACTGGCGTTAAACCTTCACCTCAGGAATGCGTTGATACTATACTCAATGAATCTCCGTATTCGACTGACGACGCCTGCAGCGCACGCGAAGCGTTTCGCCCACTGAGAGTCCTAGTGTTGGACATGTGTCTTACTCATCAACTGGTCAGTGTGGGGTAGCGTTGAAAATTGGTTGGGTGAATATTTTTGTAAATGGGTTTAGGTTTGAGAAGGACCTGTCTAGCATGGGCCAGTAGGCCTGCTGCAGTGCTTCTCCTTTCTTGTGTTCTTATGATCGTCAGTACTGACCACTATTTAGAACAGTGGTGACTCAGCCGACACACGCACCCGTACACATCAAAATAAGGTAAAAACCTCTGCTACAGGCTCGAAATGAATCTCTAGAGAACGTTTCGATCACTCACGGACTGCTAAAAGATTCAGGATCGAGCCTCCACCCCAATGTACCTTAAATGGCCCAAACGAGGCTATCGCTTCATATATATATATATATATATATATAAAATATATATATATATATATATATATATATATATATATATATATATATATATATATATATATATATATATATATATATATATATATATTTAAATCCACTTAATAATTGTTCAGGATTGACAGCCAAGTCTAATATTTCATCTTGTGAACTGATGCAGCTAAGGTATTGTGACTTTTATTCTCCAGCGTAAATAGACGCAGAATCCACGTGGTCCGGAAAGCAAAGGTGTGTACGGTACATAGCAGAGGGGAAAAAAAGGAGGTGATCTCTGACCCGTATTAATTCATACAGTGTGCGTCTTGTGATTGTATCGCAAGGGAGGGTGGAAGCTGCTATCTTAAGTTAGAGTGCAAAAACCCGTAGAGCAGAAACGATAAATAGCAGTTACCTCAATCTATTGTTTTTGACGAGAGGAAAAAAAAATATGCATATGTAATCAGTGATGGGATAAAGCAGATTGGATGAAATGCTGTTACTTATGGATGTGTGTGGCAATAATCAGGGAGGAGACGATGGAGACAGGATGTAGAGGGAGAGAGAGAGGTTATTATTGTTATTATTATTATTATTATTATTATTATTATTATTATTATTATTATTATTATTATTATTATTAGTATTATTGTTAGTAATAGTAGTAGTAATTGTAGTAATAGTAACGGTAGCAATAAAAGTAGTCGAAGTAATAACAGAAGTAGCAGTAATAATAGGAGTAATAGGAGAGGAGTAGGCTAGATCCTACATCCACTAATCTCTGCGTTGTCTCCGACCAGTCGGGCTGCTCACTGGTCGGGGGTTGCTATTCATTCCAGCATGAAAAAAAAAAGAATGCAGCCTTTTGCTAGACTGCTTAGGAAACAAGTGAGATAACTTAAACTTACAATAGTGGCGAACAGTGCAAACAAAATAAGGAATTGGACACAAAAGTCTTTGCACATCATCTCTGTATTGGACTGAGGTCACTGGTTACCTGGTCACTGGTTACCAGGTCACTGGTTACCAGGTAAAACGTCTCAGAATAAAGACTCCCAGGTGTAATTATGCTGGTAGAATTACTGACAATATGTTAGGTAACTGGACACAGGTGCAAGTAATCCGATATTTTATGGTGGCAACGTTTCGCTTTCCAGGAGCTTTGTCAAGCCTTTACGGCTTGACTAAGCGCCTGGAGAGCGAAACGTTGCCACAATAAAATGCCGCATTAGTTACACTTTGTGTCCTTTTACCTGACAGCCAGGTGTTGCACATGTCTTAATCCCTCATCAAGTTCAACCTTCATTCAACTGTAATTCATCTGTCGACTGTGCAATACTCCAGTCATGCTCTGCAATTGTTTTTTTAGTTCCATTGTTTTCTTTCGGTTCCATTACATTTGATATGCCTTAACCTTTCCAAGAGAAGTCAAACATAACCTTATGCAGGGAAGTAACTTTACAGCATGTATAAGTAACATAAGAATGGAGCCTCAGGAGCCCTGAGGAACGCCAGGCGAGACTCAGGAACCCACTGTCTCGTGGCAGTGTCTCATGGCAAGCAAATGCATTTCTTTCTTTTCTTCTCCCGGGAGTTAAATTGCCTATTTTTTGAAAGGGCTGTACTGGTTGGTTAATTAGGTTTAAATACTACACGAAGGCCATTAACTGCCTGCTACCTTTTCACTGCCAGTCACGAGTATTTTTACCCCTGAAACGGAGGACTAAGGTAAACTGTCAGTTTATATTCCCTGAGAGGTATACACTTCTCGTTGTATACACCCTATGGTTCTATACATATAGTATACAACCTGCGATACATGCACTGAGGCAGTTACACGTAAACTTCATTGACAACGTTTCGCGCACCAGTACAGCTGAGAAAAACATTGATAAAGCACCTATAAATAAGGGAGAAACGTCGTCAAAACATAATCTAAATGCCTTTGTGTCTCTCAAACTATGGAAAAAAACTGTTTACGGAAAACTCTAAAATATATAAATAATAACACAGATAATGTGAGAAACCATACAGTGTTCCATACTTAGCGACTTAATTTATTAAGTAGCGAGTACTACCAAGTGATACTTGGCCCGCTGGCACCCATTTGACAAGTCATTACTACCCAATTTGGATTTATTGCAATGCAGACACCGGGAGGAAGTTCCCGGAGCTAATTAAAATTCCAAACCCACGGGTTTTTATTTGGCTAACCCTGAGAACGGAACACTTCAGTGGGAGAGAACGGAACATTTCAGTGGGGAAAGGTGACATATAATCACTTTAAGGTAAGCAGCACATTTGTAGATGTGGTTTCACACTTATCTTTGAGCGAAATGTTGTTCAGTAACATCTGTGTATGACCCAACTTGCCGGCCAGTAGATCAGTGAGATCTTATTATTAATTAATACGGTTTTAGTGTCCGTATCAACCGGGAATTGTATGGAAAAATAATAATTTTTAGTACTACTACTACTACTACTACTACTACTACTACTACTAATACTACTACTACTACTACTAATACTACTACTACTGCTGCTAATGCTGATGATGATGCTTCTGCTGCTACTGATAATAATAATAATAATAATAATAATAATAATAACAACACCAATAATGAACAACACTACCAGTTAGTAACATATATAAAACATCCATCTATCCATCCATCCCTTCCTCTCCACAACCATCCTCCCATTCATCCAGTTTTCTATCTGTTGAACCCTCCACTCATTCATACAGCCTTCCGTCCTTCACTTTCTTCCTCCATTCATACATCGATCCATCCATCTATTCCTCTTTCTCCATGCAACTCTCCATCAACCCAGCCCTCAGTTCATCCATACATCTATCCCTTCAACCACACCACCAATCCATCAAGTCATCCACTCATTATTTCATCCAATCCCTGCTTGTCAGCAGAGGCCTTCACCTTATGAAGGCATTCCGGTCCTTTCTGGACTATTGTCAAGTCACACTTGGGGTGATAAGAGTAGAAAAGGCCAGAGAACCATATGGTATTAGTAGTAGTAGAAATTTTTTTTTATTCCCTTCCTTCATCTGTGCCACGACCCAGAAATAATAGCCTCCTTGCACTCGTAAATACTTCTGAGTACCAGCCCAACAGGAAATAGAACCGTATGACATTCTCCAGTCACGACTTAACAGCTGGGACTTCGCCAGGCGAAGACCTATATTAGCCAGGTAATTTGTTGCCTTGTTCGGTGTTGCTGGCGGCTACTGACACCCGTTATTGACACACCTGTTAACCACAATGAATTGCTTCATTCATAATTGCTACGAATATTAATAAAAAATCAGTAAATGTTTCAAAATCACTTGTTTCGTGATTTGCATTGTTTATATGAAAATATTTTTTTTTGACAAAATAAAAAAAAATTTATTTACATTATTTTTTATTTCTCATTAAATTATTTCCACTATTATAAAAAATTTGCATTTCTTGACATTTAAATCCCAAGAATAGAAAAAAATCGCTATCAACCCTCCCTCGGTACAGGCAAGGATGATTGAACGATACCTGGATCCGCCTCTGGAATAAGAACATGTAGAGGTAGATTCTGGGACAATCTTACATGCTCCTCAACCCCTTAACAATTACAAACAGTCGCACTGGGCTTGCCCATTAGGCAAGAATATAGTCTCAATAATGCTTGAAAGTGTTTCGGAGAACGACAGAGCTCGCCTCATGGCAGTGAGAGCTCCTCATAATGGGGATTTTTTCTTTGTTGCTTATAATTCCTTTCTAGGCACACGCCTCCGTCTTCAGACCATTCATATTTTCGTTACACTCCGTCTTATCGTCATTATCCTCGCCGAACCCAGTTGTGTCTGACAGTGCATCGGAAGGCCGATTCGGATGCCGTAGTTATGTTTCCCGTTGATCTGAGGCAAAGATCGCAATGCAGTTGCCGTCTCAACTATGCATATCCGATGGCGGCCAAAAACGTCCAGTTGAAATTATCTTGCAATTCTAGATAGATGGCAAGCAGGTGGTGTGGGAGTACACTTGCACAACCCCATTGGCTGACACCTAGCCCCAATAAAGATGGAATGAACGAGGTACAGCTGCCAGCTTCGGGGAGTCCCAGAAGTCTAGACAGAGCAAGTCCAAGTTCCTGAAGAAATCAGGAAAAAGACTCACCAAGGATATTAAGGACCCCAAAGCAGCTAAAATTCTATTCACTTCTCAGCATTGCAGTTCAGACGGATAATGTCTGTTGCATCTTGGGTACGAGTTCCAGCCTGGAGGAGAGAGAGAGAGAGAGAGAGAGAGAGAGAGAGAGAGAGAGAGAGAGAGAGAGAGAGAGAGAGAGAGAGAGGAAGGAGAAAATGGGACAGAGGACAATGCATTTAAGATAAGACTAGTAGTCTAAACTACAGAGGAGAAAGCCTGGTCTCCCTGAGGCATTCCAGACCAGACTGGCCCAGGGCACCCTCTACAGCAGCTGATGACCCTCCCTGACCTCCCTACACCTGCTTCCGGCCAGGCTGCAGGTCAGGTCTGCCTCAATTCGGGATGTCCCACTTCACGTCTGCCATACGCAACAACGTCTTCGCTCGCATATAACGCAAGGCTTTGATCCGATCTCACGCTGCGCTGTTGTCGTACGCACTGACAAACAGAGAACCGGCTCCAAATGGTGTATTGCACAATAAACTAGCGTCTCCGGCTGCAACATCAGCATGGAGGTGGTGGATTATCATTAGTTAACCTGCTCTGGAGAATTACATATATGTACTGGCACTGAGAGATGTCAAAAATATGTGATTTTTTTTACGTTGGCTTTTAATAGCTCTCTCAGTTTCGGCTGCACTCTCTTTTTTACAACCGATTTTCAATTGTTTTTTCCTGTTTCACTTCCATCTTCTCTGTTCCAAAGCTTCACTTTGGGCTCCACTCTCGAGCCCGGCTCCGGGCTCTACGCCCGGCTGCGTGGGGCCGGAAATGGCCGTTTTCGTAGACTCGTATCTCTACCTTGTGTAGGGAGGGAAGAAAAATATCCGAGATAACGTCGAACATAACGGAGCAACGAGATGTAATGAGAGAGTGAAATATGCCATTACTAACCCAGAAACCGAGCATTAAATTGTCTGAATAGCATATTGCCTTCGGACGGCTTTGGTATCGCGTTACCATCGTAATAAGGACAAAAAACGATGTCTTTGAATTGGCAAACAAAAAAAAAAATATTAATAGCAAAATAATAG
Source organism: Cherax destructor (assembly GCA_009830355.1). Lineage (NCBI taxonomy): Eukaryota > Metazoa > Arthropoda > Malacostraca > Decapoda > Parastacidae > Cherax > Cherax destructor. Next base: position 533,648 of record WNWK01000328.1, on the reverse strand, counting down.
ACTAAATATAGACTATATGTCATTTTAGTGGTGTCGTGTCCTGAGATATATTTTTCAGTAACGAGGCAGAGGACGACCTGTAATATAGGACGTCCTAAATATACTATAAAATGATTTAATAATTATAAAAACGGGAGGGGAATGGTCGAAATTTTAGGGTCACGAGCCGCTAGTGGATTTTTGAGGGCGGAGGGATAGGTGTAAGCTGTTAGAGCAAATGACCATTTAGGGAGTTTAAGGATAGTTTAGTAGTCTAGCGAGGTTTCGCTTGCTGGAGGTTGTTATTCCTTTCAACTTTGTTGTGGTGAACGTTGTCTAATATTGTGCAGTGTATATGGTAGTGATTAAGACAGAGACGCACTGGGTGGCGGGCAGGTGAGTGGATATAATGGGTGTGGGATGGTAGGTGGGATAGGTGGGTGGCAAGAATAGGTGTGGGTGGTGGGTGAATGCATATAGTCTCCTGTGTTGATAGATGCACTTTTGTTCATTGGCCCTTTTGCAAGCATGACAGATTTAGTACACAGGTCGCCAAGTTCAGCATCCTGGAATCGTTCCACGACAATGGAAAGGAAATTACATATGGAATGAGGTTACTAAACATGTGCAACAGTTGGGTATCTTTATTGTTGAAACGTTTTGCCTACACAGTAGGCTTCTCTAGGCTCAGTCCCTGAGCCTGGAGAAGAGTTAAGCTCTGGAACGCTTTCTTTTCAGAGCTTAACTCTTCTCCAGGATGAGGGACTGACCACCTCAAATACTCTTTCTCCAAGGTTGAAGGGCTGAGTACATCATCTTCACTACTACACCTACTGCTTCGGTATTTGACTGAAGAAGCCTACTGTGTAAGCGAAACGTTTCAATAAACAAATACCCAACTGTTGCATATATGTCTTACTCATTAGCTTATTTGTATTTTATAGCATTTTCAACACAGTATTGTGATGTTTTTGACACTACATAATGGTTCCTACGAGTCTCTGCCGCCTTGGCATAGAACCTGATGCATGACAGGCTGGCAGTATATGATACCACTGACGTGTTCACAGTCGGCGCTTTGATAGTTGGGAAACAAGCAATGGTATCTTGGGTGATGGTTATATTATTTCTTGTATTCAAATTCAACCCTGTCTAGCTTGGAACTTTCTGATGACTGGTATCATCCTGTCTGGAGAGTTACGTCTTATGATTTCTGGAATTCTTTCTGCATGTCAAACTCAGCTGTGACGTTCACAGGTGGCGGTGCTGCTCAAGCACCGCCAGTGTAGATTAGCTCTTTTCTGTTGTGCAAATTATGTCTGGGTTTTTTTCCTCTCAATTGCGAGGCGAGATGTTCTTTCGAGATGTAATCGAACCTGTGATTTGGGCCTTTTCCAATCAGCATTTCTATCACTGTGTCAGTTTTGATCCACTGTAGCGCCGAACTTTCGAAGAAACAAGACCGTTTAATTATCTTCTTTCACACAGTATGACATACCAAAAGTTAAACCAATCAATAATTTGATTAATTCTGCATTGCCAGTCAGTGTCTTGAATGCTCATGGAAGCAAGAACGGCATGAGAGGCTTCCTTGTACTGCAGGTTACTGCGTATATCAGGGCGTAGCCTAATGACCATGGGAGAATTTTTATTGAATCTTTATGAGGAATCACCTGCAACTGCGTCACCAGTTAGCATACCAAACAGCAACTTGGGATCTTGAAACAGGGAATTCTTCACTTGCTTAACTTATAAGCATGACCTTCCACATGTGGGTTTGTCCACTGTGATACCGCCTACGACTGCTTCACCTCACCTGTCTATAGAATATAAGTCACTTCTTCGCACATATGCTGTATTCTTTTCAAGATTGATGGACTGATTACATCGACTACAAGCTGAGGGACTGATTACCTCAAACTCCTTCTGATCTTCGCTATTCTTCTTTGTATAGGACTGATGAAGCCCCTATGTGGCGAAACGTTTCCTCATTAAAGATACACAAGTGCTGCACATGTGTCTTATTTATTAACTCCAACATCTCTTCCTAATCGCCTCCATCACGGTATATAAGTCTCAACACTATCGCTTGTTCTTCACATTGTTTCAGACTATGGCACAGAACTCTTCTCCAGGCTGAGGGACTGACCACCTCAGTTCTACGTCTTCAAGGGTGATGGACTGATACATCGTCTTCACATCTCTACTGCTCCTGCCTACTTTCTGTACGCGACTGAAGAAGCCTACTGTGTAGGCGAAACGTTTCGGAATAAAGATACCTAACTGTTGCCTATGTGTCTTACCTACCAACCTGTCGGTATTGTATACCACTTTGGTATTCATACCTCAGGGATACCTGAAGGATATTTTTAGGGGTCGACGCCCCCGCGGCCAGGTCCTAGACTAGACCTACATGTGGAAAAAGGCCTGGTCAACCAGGCTGTTAGTACTGGCCTCGCGCAGTCCAATAGAGGGATGTCATTTGATGCCACTGAAATACGAACCTGAAAAAATCTTAGTGTCCTGAAACACCAGATTATAACACAGAGAAGACATAGAAAGCTATACAGTGCTATCATCTATTTCCTGAAACTACAACATGTTAATAGAAAATCATAATGAACAGTAGTTACCCTGAACAGTAGTTACCCTGAACAGTAGTTACCCTGAACAGTAGTTATCGTGAACAGTAGTTGCCCTGAACAGTAGTTACCCAACAGCAGTTATTCTGAACAGTAGTTGCCCTGTACAGTAGTTACCCTGAACAGTAGTTACGCTGATGGTACCAACTATCCGACCCATCAGGCTCGTGGTCTATGTAAACAAGAGTCACAATGGTCGTTAGAGTATTTTAATGTTGAGACGTTTTGTCCACCAGGGAATTTATCATGTTAAATGCTCTATCCCGCGTCGTGTGCATTATTTACATTCTGTCTATATAATTATTTACATACAGTCTATATACTAATTTACGTACTGTCTATATACTTATTTACACACTGTCTATATATTTATTTACATACTGTCTATATACTTATTTACACACTGTCTATATACTAATTTACATTAGTATATTACCTCCGTGGTGAGCTCCGCTTCACAAGAAACAAGAAGTCCCTCACACATCATAGAAAGTATGATCATACAAGCGACTATGTACTCAATAACTCACGGTAACACAATCCACATTACAGCCGCCTTTGTAATATATCGTTAACCAACGAGAAATAAAATGTGTACACTTTGTATCTCTGCGTGTGTAGAAGCCTTGCCTGTGTATTTTGTCGACAGGAAAATTTCTTGAAATTAATAGGTGTGGGATGACAGCCATTTTTTTCCCCTTTCTGATTTTATCGTGGCATTATTTCTACATGCAATCTCTATCACTTCCTCACTACAATTTACTAATTTGAAAATGATATATAAGAGTACCAGGAAAAAAGTGTACTAAGGCCAGGATTACTCTAATACCTGACTTCATGGCTTCTTGAGCACACTGGGGGATAATAAAGCGAATGTTTTCGTTTTTATTAATGATGTATTGAGTGGTAAGGAAAACTTGTTTGTTAGGAACGAGTGAAGCAGAGAGTGAGAGGTTCTAGTTACTTGTGAGTGACTAGGAACGAGTGAAGCAGAGAGTGAGAGGTTCTAGTTACGTCTGAGTGACTAGGAACGAGTGAAGCAGAGAGTGAGAGGTTCTAGTTACGTCTGAGTGACTAGGAACGAGTGAAGCAGAGAGTGAGAGGTTCTAGTTACGTCTGAGTGACTAGGAACGAGTGAAGCAGAGAGTGAGAGGTTCTAGTTACGTCTGAGTGACTAGGAACGAGTGAAGCAGAGAGTGAGAGGTTCTAGTTACGTCTGAGTGACTAGGAACGAGTGAAGCAGAGAGTGAGAGGTTCTAGTTACGTCTGAGTGACTAAGAACGAGTGAAGCAGAGAGTGAGAGGTTCTAGTTACGTCTGAGTGACTAGGAACGAGTGAAGCAGAGAGTGAGAGGTTCTAGTTACGTCTGAGTGACTAGGAACAAGTGAAGCAGAGAGTGAGAGGTTCTAGTTACGTCTGAGTGACTAGGAACGAGTGAAGCAGAGAGTGAGAGGTTCTAGTTACGTGTGAGTGACTAGGAACGAGTGAAGCCGAGTGAAGCAGAGAGTGAGAGGTTCTAGTTACGTCTGAGTGACTAGGAACGAGTGAAGCAGAGAGTGAGAGGTTCTAGTTACGTCTGAGTGACTAGGAACGAGTGAAGCAGAGAGTGAGAGGTTCTAGTTACGTCTGAGTGACTAGGAACGAGTGAAGCAGAGAGTGAGAGGTTCTAGTTACGTCTGAGTGACTAGGAACGAGTGAAGCAGAGAGTGAGAGGTTCTAGTTACGTCTGAGTGACTAGGAACGAGTGAAGCAGAGAGTGAGAGGTTCTAGTTACGTCTGAGTGACTAAGAACGAGTGAAGCAGAGAGTGAGAGGTTCTAGTTACGTCTGAGTGACTAGGAACGAGTGAAGCAGAGAGTGAGAGGTTCTAGTTACGTCTGAGTGACTAGGAACAAGTGAAGCAGAGAGTGAGAGGTTCTAGTTACGTCTGAGTGACTAGGAACGAGTGAAGCAGAGAGTGAGAGGTTCTAGTTACGTGTGAGTGACTAGGAACGAGTGAAGCCGAGTGAAGCAGAGAGTGAGAGGTTCTAGTTACGTCTGAGTGACTAGGAACGAGTGAAGCAGAGAGTGAGAGGTTCTAGTTACGTCTGAGTGACTAGGAACGAGTGAAGCAGAGAGTGAGAGGTTCTAGTTACGTCTGAGTGACTAGGAACGAGTGAAGCAGAGAGTGAGAGGTTCTAGTTACGTCTGAGTGACTAGGAACGAGTGAAGCAGAGAGTGAGAGGTTCTAGTTACGTCTGAGTGACTAGGAACGAGTGAAGCAGAGAGTGAGAGGTTCTAGTTACGTCTGAGTGACTAGGAACGAGTGAAGCAGAGAGTGAGAGGTTCTAGTTACTTCTGAGTGACTAGGAACGAGTGAAGCAGAGAGTGAGAGGTTCTAGTTATGTCTGACTGACTAGGAACGGTCAGACAGTGAGAGATACCAGACTAACACAGCAGGATACACAGGTGCTTCGCAGCAATCTGCTGGAAGTCACAGCAGACCACCAGAGCATATCACAGCAGACCACCAGAACATATCACAGCATACAACCAGAGCATATCAAAGCGGAACACGTAAGTAGACCACGGGAAGACCAAGACCACACGTAATAGACACATCCAGACCTCACAAGTAGACCAGTTCAGACCACCGGCGTGGACAATAACAGGCCTCATCACCGGTACTTACAGAAGCCTGTCAGATCTGTCATCCTATCGTACTAAAAATCTCTCCCACAGCATCCACGCAAGGTGGATCGAGTCCACATCTGCCCGAATCTCTCACCTGTCTCATCTTCCTAAATTGAGACGATTTGTCTCTCTTTCTTCTTAGAGAAGCCGCTGTCGGAAATATCTGGAAATACTCTCAAGGGATTTGGGAAATTTATTTCCATTAGAATTAGAGCTTTTATACCATTCAGTTATAGAATTAGAGCCTTTGTCCCATCAGTCATTGAATTAGAGCCTTTGTCCCATCAACCACAGACTTAGAGCCTTTGTCCTTGTTCCTTTTAGTCTTAGAATTAGAGACTTTGTTCCTTTTAGTCTTAGAATTAGACACATTGTTGTCTTCTGGGAAGGGTGCTTTGAAGGATTCTTGATCCGAGGAACTGGAATTACCCTCCTCTTACTTACGAGCAAACAATACCACCCTCTCGTTCTCCAGGAGCCATATGTCTCCCCTACGAATTTAGCGCTTCCCTGTGAAAAGCACGTATCTCTAAAGCTCCACTCAGGTCTAAAGCTCCCCACAGCTCTAAATTTACACATAGCTCTAAAGCTCTACTTAGTTTCTAAGGGTTTAAGGCTCACCGTAGTTCTAAAGCTCCACGTAGTCGTAAGGCTCTAAGGCTCTACGTAGTTGCTAAGGGTTTAAAGCTCACCGTAGTTATTATATATATATATATATATATATATATATATATATATATATATATATATATATATATATATGCAAGACAACCACTATGAAAAAATAGAGAATTCCAAGCGCTTTCGTGACTACTCACATTATGAAGGAACTATAACAGCAAACATGACAAGAAGGCTTATATAAGGGGCGAGACTACACCTCACAGTCACATCACACTAACAAAGACTACACCTCACAGTAGCGTAACATCTCACGACTCTGTGAAGAGGAACATAAGAAAGGACCTGAAACTCTTCCCAAGAATTAAGATTAGTCCAATTTATCATTAAATTCTTCCCAAATTTTATTAATTATAAATGAATCCAATTTATATAATCCAAAAGAAATATTCATATTATTTTCGAAACTGCTTTTAATGAAACATGATTCTATTATATTTCTCTCAACCATGGACTTGCTTGATACAACCTTCTCAGCATTTTGAAAATCAATTGGATGGTTAAAATCTCTCACATGAATAAATAGAGCATTAGAATCTTGTCCAGTTCTAATGCTATATTTATGTTGTTTTAATCTTAGTTCAAGACTTTTACCAGTTTGACCATAATAAACTTTATCACCTAGATTACGCAGCTCAGTTCTGGTCTCCATATTACAGAATGGACATAAATTCGTTAGAAAACATTCAGCGTAGAATGACTAAATTAATACATAGCATTAGAAATCTTCCTTACGAAGAAAGATTGAAGACCCTTAAATTACATTCACTTGTAAGACGTAGAATGAGGGGAGACATGATCGAGGTATACAAGTGGAAAATGGGTATTAACAAAGGGGATATAAATAAGGTCTTGAGGGTATCTCTCCAAGAGAGAACCCGCAATAATGGATTCAAGTTAGATAAGTTTAGATTTAGAAAGGATATAGGAAAGTATTGGTTTGGAAATAGGGTAGTTGATGAATGGAACAGTCTGCCTAGTAGGGTTATTGAAGCAAGGACCTTGGGTAGTTTTAAATTTAGGTTGGATAAATTCATGAGTGAAAGGGGTTGGATTTGAGTGGGAATTGCACATGAGTAAATAAAATTATCAAAGCTTATTTTTTGGGTAGCATTGAAAATTAGGTTGAACAAATATTCTGTTGGTGGGATGGAATGTGAAGGACCTGCCTAGAATGGGCCAACAGGCCTGCTGCAGTGTTCCTCCTTTCTTATGTTCTTATATTTTACAGGGAATCTTATAGACACATCCGTCAGCATTTTGGGATTTTTTATCAAAAGTCTTTTTACTGTATCAAGATTTTTAAATACAACTTTGATATTAAAATTCTTAAGAAAGGACAACCAACCTTATTCAACCAAAAATATGTTGGTTCTCCCTTACCATGAAAACTTGGTTGATATGCCTTCCTTTCTTAAGAATTTTAATATCAAAGTTGTATTTAAAAATCTTGATACAGTAAAGACTTTGATAAAAATTCCCAAAATGCTGACGGATGTGTCTATAAGATTCCCTGTAAATATGCGATAAAGTTTATTATGGTCAAACTGGTAAAAGTCTTGAACTAAGATTAAAACAACATAAATATAGCATTAGAACTGGACAAGATTCTAATGCTCTATTTATTCATGTGAAGATTTTAACCATCCAATTGATTTTCAAAATGCTGAGAAGGTTGTATCAAGCAAGTCCATGGTTGAGAGAAATATAATAGAATCATGTTTCATTAAAAGCAGTTTTGAAAATAATATGAATATTTCTTTTGGATTATATAAATTGGATTCATTTATAATTAATAAAATTTGGGAAGAATTTAATGATAAATTGGACTAATCTTAATTCTTGGGAAGAGTTTCAGGTCCTTTCTTATGTTCCTCTTCACAGAGTCGTGAGATGTTACGCTACTGTGAGGTGTAGTCTTTGTTAGTGTGATGTGACTGTGAGGTGTAGTCTCGCCCCTTATATAAGCCTTCTTGTCATGTTTGCTGTTATAGTTCCTTGATAATGTGAGTAGTCACGAAAGCGCTTGGAATTCTCTATTTTTTCATAGTGGTTGTCTTGCATATTTTGATATCACCTGTTTACTGTGATCTTTTTGCATATATATATATATATATATATATATATATATATATATATATATATATATATATATATATATATATATATGTATATATATATATATATATATATATATATATATATATATATATATATATATATATATATATATATGTATATATATATATATATATATATATATATATATATATATATATATATATATATATATATATATATATATAATTTTCACGTGTTTTGTGTTGTGTTTTATATTCAGTTGTTTTTTGCGCCTCTCGGTGTTTGTAAACACATTTGATTGTTGATTGTTTGTTGGAGGTGTATGTACAGTGAGAGATGTATGTGTCTCGATGTTTACATGCGGAGTGTTGTGTGTGTGTGTGTGTGTATGTGTATATACACAGAGAGGTGTTTGCGTTTTGGTGTTTATACAGATAGGTATGTGTGGGGGGCCTCCATGTATGTACACAAGGAGGTATGAGTGTGTCTCTCTCACCGTATGCACACTGAAAGGTGTGTGTGTGTGTGTATCCGACAGGTGTATGTGTCTATATGTATATATACTGAGAGGTATATACGCTGAGAGACTCACTCTCAGCGTATATACACTGACAGGCTCGCATGCAGACCATAGACTTCAACCCAAACAAACTAGCAGTGTCGGGGGCACTTCTACTTAATTTCCCGGACTGCCAGTGCCACTGTCAGACCTTAAAATTAAAATAGTCTCAGTAGGGAGCCCTTAAAGCTCCTTTGAAAATGGATGTTATGCAGGCTACTGCCTCCTTGTGAGGAATTTATTTGTAGGATGGGAATATAAGATATGGTATTCATAATGTAAAAAAAAAAAAAAACTCCACAAAAAGCCAAAATATTAATTATGCACCTGTGGAGCTCTTTTTTTCACACACAAAAAAATATTTTTTAGAACTACAAATAAATTCATTACAAGTTGATTGCTCAACTTCTCGTCCGATCAGCAAAGTTAAGCAACATTGGGTTTGGTTAGTACTTGGATGGGTGACCGCCTGGGAACACAAAATGCAGTAAGCATCAATCTTCCTTTTTTTCAGTTTGGAATTCACACCTGGTCAAGCACGTCAAGAAATTAGAGAAAGTGCAAAGGTTTGCAACAAGACTAGTCCCAGAGCTAAGGGGATTGTCCTACGAAGAAAGGTTAAGGGAAATCGGCCTGGGGACACAGGACAGGAGGGTCAGGGGAGACATGATAACGACATATAAAATACTGCGAGGAATTGACAAGGTGGACAGAGACAAGATGTTCCAGAGATGGGACACAGCAACAAGGGGTAACAGTTGGAAGTTGAAGACTCCGATGAGTCAAAGGGATGTTAGGAAGTATTTCTTCAGTCATAGAGTTGTCAGGAAGTGGAATAGCCTAGAAAGTGACATAGTGGAGGCAGGAACCATACATAGTTTTAAGACTAGGTTTGATAAAGCTCATGGAGCAGGGATAGAGAGATCCTAGTAGCGATCAGTGAAGAGGCGTTACCAGGAGCTATGACTCGACCCCTGCAACCACAAATAGGTGAGCACACACACACACACACACACACACACACACTGGTTAATGGCTTTATAGTAGACAGTAAATTCATTACAGCAGCAATATAATGCGAGTGCATCAGGAGCTCTACTGTTCTATTTCACCCTCGTTTACAGGACATTTTTTCAATGATCTTATGTGTGTACTCTGGTGTACCCCACATCCATCCCGTGGGCGGCAGCGCAAGAGAATATGGATAATAATAATCTTTATTTCTACAAGTACATGTACAAGGTATACAGACCATAGCTGACATCAGTGACATACTACTGTATAGAAAGCCCCTTGTTATGTAGAGCATTTCGGGCAATTATGTCAATTTTGTCCCCAGGATGCGACCCACACCAGTAGACTAACATCCAGGTACCTATTTTACTGCTAGGTGAACATGGACAGCAGGTGTCTTAAGGAAACACAAACTAATGTTTCCACCCGTACCGGGGATCGAACCACGGACCTCAGTGTGTGAGATGAGTGCTCTAGCGATCGAGCTACGGAACACCAAAGCCCTAGGAACTAGGCCTCAAAAGAAGGCTAACAGACGGATATATACTCGTACCTCCAATTTATATCTTATGTGTTGCAAGAAAATTTAGGATATTTGCTCAAAATGCCTGGAATTATATTTACACTAATAAGCGATCTTGACATCATCACAGATTTTTTTTTTATTATTTTTTTATTAACACATCGGCCGATTCCCACCAAGGCAGGGTGGCCTGAAAAAGAAAAACTTTCATCATCATTCACTCCATCACTGTCTTGCTTTACACTACAGTTATAAAACTGCAACATTAACACCCCTCCTTCAGAGGGGTGACCACTCAATAAGTGGTCAATCAGACACACAGTGTTCAACACAGTGACCATAGAAATGACCACAAACTTTGCACTTAGTGTGAACATCATCTGTGTGTCTGCCAAACTGACAGACGTACTCGCAGAGTAAACACGATTACATCTACATGTATTACTACAGCTTATATCTTATCTGTTAGTATAGCAGTGAGTGAGATTAGAGTAGACAAGAATTATAACGTATGTCAATAAACAGACGCTTATGGGTTTGTGATCTAATAGATATATTGTGGCTTTTATTCTGTATATTTTCCCTCTCTAAATTGTGTGTTAGTAATGAATTATTTAAAAGTTTAAGAAAATATTAGTTATTCTTCTGTTTCTTGTACTGGAACTTATTATTATTATTAGCAGTAGTAGTAGTAGTAGTAATAGTAGTAGTAGTCGTAGTAGTATTGAGAACTAAACCTGTAAGTGTCATTCAACGCATGAGAAATGGAAGGTTGTCAGATTAAATCCAAGAAAGGGGAAGGTAGCTCCATTTCCATGGATCAAGTACCCTTCACCAGCACCAACACACCTCAGGAAAATAATGAAACTTGAAATGAACTGGTCAGGTAGGAGTTCCAGATCACTAGGTGGAACTGGAATAAGATGAACTGGTTAGGAAAAAGATCCATTACACGAGGTGGAACTGGAATAACTTGGCGAGCAACTGGAACAAAATGAACTGGTCAGGGAGAAGATCCAGTACACGAGGTGGAACTGGAATAGCGTGGCGAGGAACTGGAACCATTCCCTCACCTCCCCCACTTCCCTAATAGCAGTAATTTTCTAGTTAAATGACCTCTGGGAGTCGTATGCACGCGCGGCAGCCTTCCTCTGACTGCTCCTTATTGTTTCTCGTCTTGTAATTACACTGTTATTATTTTGCTGTTCTGCTGTTGCTGCTGCGGTGATGGCTGACGGGCAAATGGCGTGTGGGTAACGGGGGAGGGGGTCACTCAGACTCCAGACTTCTAGGTGACTCTCCTCGAAGTAAGTTCCTTGATGCTGCTAAGTTTTCATCGAAGTGGATGAAACGGATCATTCTTCGCCTGAATCCAAGATGATTTCCCATTCCCCAGGCGGTGAGTATGATCCTCCCCAATGAATTTAGCACCTCTGGGTGGCCTAGTGGGTAAAGGTCTTGCTTCACGCACGGAGGGGCCGGGTTCAATTCCCGGTGGGGCAGAAACATTTCGAAGTGTTTCCTTACACACACACACACATACATACAACAGGCCTAGTGTCTAATTGACATGTGCCTAGGACAAAATGGTAACTAACATACCTCTGTATTGGCTTCCAAAATGTCCTGGTGGGATATGTCTTATATGTGTCTTAGTTTATAACGTTTCGCTCTGTGGCGAACTTTTTTATTTTCCCCTAAGTCGATGACTTGTAAACCTCGTCACAGAGCAAATTGATGTTTTGTAATAGTGTCTTCTTACCAGATGTACTTCTGGTAACCCTTTTGGGGCCTAGTTCCTAGGCTTTTTATGTATCCATATGATCTTGCGCTACCCTCCATATGATGTATATGGCCGCACAATAAACTAGCCACTTCGGTGGCAAAATCTAATCCAGCACTGAGATCCTCTTGAGGAAGAATAAATACTACAACAGAGGTACTGGTAAATGCTTGTCAAATGTATTTTGATATTGACGAACTGTAACTCAAGCCATTTGTGTAGGGTTCGGGACACTTATTAAAGGAAACGTTTCGCCACTCGAGGCGAAACATATCCCTTAACATAAGAATACATATGTAATTATACATATATGTATTAAAGATGAGGGAGAAGGAGAGATAGAGTATTCAAACACCATACGCGGATATGGGTCCCAACACCTATTTTCAATATCTAACATCTAATATCTAACCCTTTTTAATATCTAATTTCTGAACGCTATTCAAACTTCTCCACTCGGTAAAATTACTTGGCAATTTCTCTTTCTTATTCACTTCTCCAATTTTTTTTTAATTTCTCTGTCGCGTTGGGTGAAAATTCACCAAGAGGACAGATAAATGGAACACTCGCCAAGGGGCTGCAGAATATAATTTGAGTATGCTTATTCGAGTCTGTTGTTTGTGTATATGCTGGTTGAAACCGTTCCCCGATATCATTACCGTGTGAGTATTAATCCAAGCCGGCACTGGGGTGGACAACTACTAATTAATGCCATTTAAGCCTCTTGCTCTAGACTGGTATTAATACGAACTCTTTGTCATAAAAAGCAGTGAGTAGTGGGGCTCTCTTGTGCCCAGTAAAGGCGTGCTTAGTGGGTTCCTCAGTGCTGGCGCAATTAAAGCTTTCTTCCAGGATACATGACTCGTAAAGCGGTTTATGGCATTTCATTGTGAAGATGTTTCGCCCAACAGGGACTTTTATAAAGTTCCTGGTGGGCGAAACGTCTTCATAACCCGCATTTAGTCTGGAGTAGTTCTAGTCTGTGAATAAAGGGTTTTCAGAACCGACAGGTTGATAAACGAGACACTAGCAACCTCTGGGTATCTTTATTATGGAAACGTTTCGCCACACAGTGCTTCTTTAGTCCAATGTAGTCAAACGTGGAATAAGAGGAGTCTGAGGTAATCAGTCCCTCATTTCCAGTCTGATTCTCCGGCGTAGTCCCTGGCCGGGTCTCGTCCATGAGGTGACCCGGCGTAGCTGTACCTTCAGGTGAAGACAGGAGCTAGAGGCAACTAGGAAGGAGACTCGGAAGATTCATCCCCGGAACCAGAGAAGAAAGACCAGCACAACAAATGGAAAATTATTTGTGCTTGTAAAGTTGCAGAAAATATCCTTCTTCCACTAGGTAGGTCCCGCCTACTTGTGACGATGCCTGCGACTGCTGCACCTCTACTCTTGTTCCAGTATATAAGTCTCCATCCTCATGCCTCTGCTTCAATGTTGAGGGACTGATCTCCTCAAAATTACCTCTCCACTTCTACTGTCTCCAGTATCAGTCGCCTTTTTATTTGCTTGAAAAATAATACTCAGGTATTGTTAAAGTATCGTAGACATCAACTTGTCGGTATTGTATACTATTAATGGTCTGGGTTTAAGTTTGACAAGGACTTGCCAAGTATGGACCAGTAAGCCTGCTGCAGTGTTCCTCCTTTCTTATGTTCTATGTTCTTACTCAAAACAATAGGCTTATTGTAGTGCTTCTCTGTTCTTTTGTTCTTATGTTGTGAACGATATTTCACAAATGTTATAAAAATTGGAGTATAATAGACCCTTAATATAGTAGAGATGACAATTAATGGTCATATTTCCCCAAGTCGTATCAGTGAATCCCAGTTATATCCATTACCAACGTTTTCAATCGATAAGTAAAGCTGTACTGGGACGCGGAACTGATGTTCCATACCTCGTTATCCACTATCTTTAATATCAAGACATACGGCCATAATCAGAGGGCGCTGGAAAGACAATCTCCATTCCATTTGACACCGGGTTATACTGTGTCATGTGTGGCAGTGTCGTCCATAAGAGCCAGAATTACCTTCTCATTCCTGCCAATAATTTGGCGTGATTACAATTGGACACGGGGAAGAGGCAGCGACAGACGAGACGTGTATCCCTTCGATTCTTCGCTTCTTGTCATTCCCGTTTGCTGATAGTGTTTCTGTCTGATTATGTTTCTGTGTATCTGTCTCTCTGACTACCTATCTCTTTGTCATGTAATGGTTTATAAAGAATGAGAAATGCAACATTTGGGAATCCACAAATCCAACCCAAACAGAGTGAGGAAACGTTTCTCAATAAAAATTCCCAAACATTGCACAAGTGTCTCATTCTCAGCCTCTCTCGCTGTATGTAAGATACAAAAGCATTATTAGAACATTTATTAAGGAGACGTTTCGCCTGCCAGGGGCTTCATCATTACAACAGACACATGTGAAGTAGACAGGGTATATATAGGTTCCAGGATAGGAGCTGCATGTTGGGTCGTGGGCTCCGTGATGGCTGCGTCAGGTTTGGGCAGAATGAATCTGGGCAGAGGATGAGTCTAGCAGAAGATGAGTCTCGGCAGGGCCTCTGTTGTCATAAAACTTCCAGAATTCTGCAGCGGCAATAAGAGCAGATTCTAAGCAGCGTGTTTAGTACTGCTTCCTTTTTTCTGGTTGTGGGAGTTTCAGTGTATGGTCCATCTGACACACGTGGATATTGTTTACTTATGTTTTGTCCTAAGCTTTTAAATGTCTCCCACACGTATAGATTTTCACATGAGTTAATAGGGTCACCAAAGCTTTTATTCCTTGTAGACCTGCTGCAGTGCTTCTCCTTTCTTATGTTCTTACGAGATGTTGGGTAAAAGGACACAAATGCAACTAATGTGACATTTTATTGTGGCAACGTTTCGCTCACCAGGAGCTTTGTCAAGCCGTTACAAACAATACATGGACACAGAGGGTATGTATAGACTTAGAGTGAGGTATATATATAGGTCTAAGCCGATATATACCCTCTGTGTCCACGTATTGTTTGTAACGGCTTGATAAAGTTCCTAGAGAGCGAAACGTTGCCAAAATAAAATGTCACATTAATTGCACTAGTGTCCTTTTACCCAACATATTGTCGGTAATTCTACCAACATTAATACATTCTTACGAGATGATGTAGAAGACTGCGCTAGATTCTTCGTGATGTGTGTCTCTTACCACGTTTTTAATGTATATATAGTTCTACTGTCTTCCAGTTATGTCCTTGTATTGATAAAGCCACTGGAGGGAGAAACGTCTTCAGTAAAGATGCTCAGATGTTGCACAGGTGTCTAATTTTTCACGTTTTTAAAAGTCCTTGAAGTGATATTGGCTATGCTGGTTTCACTCTAGGCAAGAAGACTGGGGAGGTTTTCTGAAACCTGGCTGACTGGAAGTATTAAGACACTATCAAGTGGATGATTCTGTGGATGATTCTGTGGATGATTCTCTCGACTTTTCTCCTTCAACTAATGAAGAGTCTTGGGTGTTATGGTTTAGGACAAATCTGGTGTATGAAGTTGGATTCGTCTTCAAGAAAAGGAGGGATAATCATCCCATATACTCTCAAGTAGAATCCTGGCACCATGGTGAGTGGCAAGACGTGTGACACCGATATATCCAGAAGAGGAAGGTGGCCATCATGCTAACTTTCCATGGTAGACTAGAAGGAAGTTTCTGCAGAGACGGACCTGCCTTCTTACTTCCACTAGTGGATCCCGTCCCCTACAACGTCTTGGAGATCTTCCACCTCACCTTCGACAATATTTAAGACTCGGTTCTCATGCTTCAGCTTCATATCGTTCCAGACCATGGAGCTGAGCTCTTTTCCAGGCAGAGGGACTGACCACCTCAAATGCCATTTCTCCAAGGTTGATGGACTGATTTCATCATCTTCATTTCACTACTACACCTACTGCCTCTGTATTTGACTGAAGAAGTCAACTGTGTAGGCGATAGATACCCAACTGCTGCACATGTCTTAATAAGTGTCCTCTCGTAAGTGTGGGTTATTTATAGATTGTTCCAGCCAAGGTGTTGTGACTTCTATTCTTTTCTATACAACTTTTGTGTAAGGTGACCAAGAGTCGTAAGGGTCATGGACCTCTGAGAGGAAGCAAGTTTAGGTAAGCAGGAGTGAAGAGTGAACCAGGAAGCTGAGGCAGCATGGTAAATACGTCTACAGAATTAGAATGATGATTGTAGAGTATTCCAACAGACGATTGAATCAGAATGATTATTGTGGAGTATCTCAAGACTGGGCTGTTGTCATTGACCATCCTCGTCCATGTTAAACAGTTTCAAGGATAAGTTGGACAAATATTGTATAAGAAGGATAAGTTGGACAAATACTGTATAAGAAGGATAAGTTGGACAAATACTGTATAAGAAGGATAAGTTGGACAAATACTGTATAAGAAGGATAATGGTTGAGTATGAAAGAGAAGATCTGCATGACCAAATATTCTTAGGTTCTTACATTAGGTACAAGGTGAAATTGAAGTCATCTGTCAGCCAGAGGTTCCAGCTTCCCCTAGTGGGCTCCTTTACCAACAGTATAGTTGATCAGAATACCTTTGATATACCTTTGAAGAGTTTCGAAAGTTTCTCTACTCTCTGAGCCCGGCCATGGGACAGGCTCGTCTGGTGCTCGCCTGCTCAACCAGGCTGTTGCTGCTGGAAGTCCGCTGCCCCACATATCCATCACAGCCTGGTTGATCTGGCACCTGGTGGAGATACTTGTCCAGTTTCCTCTTGAAGGCTTCTACACTTGTCCCAGCCGTGTTTCTGATAATTCTGGGACCCCGGATATTGATACAGTGTTCCCTTATTGTCCCCACCGCACCCTTGCTCCTCACTAGGACCTGAATATCAGACGAATAATTGAGCCTCCACTACTCCCTGTACTGCCATAATTCTGTATACAAAGCATACGAGAAAATTATATTCTTTGATAAAGTAAAAACTGCCTCATTCTGGCTTTCCATGAAGTTCAGCTAAGTGAGAATCTTAAAAAAGTGCATTTTTATACTCAACAATAAGACAGTCGACATCTATTCGATGTCATAATCTGTTGAACTGATAGTTCCAACCAAGCCACTTCGAGTCCAGATTTCGGAGAGAGGATTGGGGTATGCAATCCCGTCCCCTATCATAGTGTCCTTAGGCCTTCTCTACTTTTCTCGCCCCAGTTGTGACTTGTCAATGGCCCAGGACGTAACGGCACGTCGTCATAAGGTTTCGTTTCTAAGTCTGGGGGGTTTGGTGAAATGTTCCAGCCAGTGGATTGTGATTTTGTATTCTTTAGGTGTAACAGTAAGATCAGCACTATCGCTTCTGTGTTAAATGCTCTTTCAGAATGAACGAGTCGACGAGTAGATGGATGCCAGGGCGAGCAGAGGGTCCAAAGGCGCCGCATACTGTGGTCTTCCTTGGCAAAAGTTGAGGTACAAGTAGAATGAGTGTCAAGCAGCCCCTCCTTCCCAAATTAATGCATTCTTCATATGTAAGTAGACTGGGTTGTAGGCTGATGGATAGCAATCACCCAGGGGGTAATACCTTTCTGGGATATATGTGAAACGAAAGTCTGTTGAATATTTTGCACCCTGGAATGATTTCTCCCTCTTCAACACGTAGAATGACAGGCAAGGTAAGTCTTACAACTTTCTACCTGGAGGGAGTATACCTGGAGGGAGTATACCTGGAGGGTGTTTCGGGGATCAAAGCCCCAGCGGTCCGATCCATGACCAAGTCTCCCATTTCCTCTAATACCTCCTTGTTTTAATTTTGGGGCTTAGATTAAAGCCGGTTTTCTAGTTTCACATACCTTTATCACACGCTTCTCAAGTCCCTCCCTTTTATATACTACCTCAATCCTTCCTTTTACTCCTTCCCTCTCCCCTCTTCACCTATCTTTTTCCTCACTACCTTCCCTTGTCCTCTTTCCACACACCCGCACACAATATAAAATATTATATATTTGTCTGAGGGTCAAGATCAGTGTGAGTCATTCAACGCAGGAACTGGTGGCGGCTAAGTCCCTCGTCTTCTTACCCGACATCTGACCTGCCTGGCTTAGACGTCTTATAAGGAGATGCAGCAGTAAAGAAAGTAGTGTCGGATGCTTCTCTTCTCTCAATATTAATCTCAGTAGTGTTCTCAGCACACAGCGAGACGCCAGCTGCAGGAAGACAAGAGCTTGGTGCAAAAAAAGAAAGAAGTCAGTTGATCCCTCCGCTGATCTAAATTAAGCGCTCTGGACAGCGTCTATAACCAGAGACGGAAGCGACAGCATCTTCCATAGAAGAGATGGAACAAGATAGTGATCAGATAAACTAAGAGGTAAATGGATTGAATATTAGTAGAAGATAGGGATGAAAGTAAGGGGATAAAAAGGGAGGTATGAAACACGTGTTAGGGTGTTTAATAATTTGTTCCATATCATTACGGATTGAAAAGGAGACGTGGACTTGACCACCTGCATCTGTAGAGACTAAAACTCCTGACCTCGGAGTACAGAGAAGAATATAGAGCATTCTCATGATATGGGATTAGACAGCTGAAGGTACAGGAAGCATAAATATGGAGGGATTATTATTATTTATATGTAGCACTAAACCCCTGAGGGCCACTCAAGGCAGAGCTGATCCTCCGTCCAGAAACCGAAAGACAGTTAGTTCTCTTACAGACAGATTACCCTACCGAATAGAAGTGGAACTAGACAGAAGAGTAGGGGAAATACCAGTACAACTAATAATAATAATCATAATAATTAATAATAATAAATAGTAATAATACAAATAATGATAAATAATAATAATAATAATAATTATTATTAATAATAATAATCAATGGAAATACTAGTGTAAAAAAATGATCTAGGTAACCCTAGTAAGATGTAAATAAAGCTGAACCAGTAACTACGCCAGCAGCCACTGAACCGAATTTAGAGTAGTAAGGACCCTGTCAAGAAGTTGCCTCGAAGCCGGTGAAAGACTATTGATCCAAGGCTCTGGATCTGCCTTCCACTTGAATCAAACTTGATTTTTTCCATGAGCCGTGTGATCCCTACGATTTTAGCGCTTCTTAAAATTAATAACACTCCTGAGTCGGAAGGCTCAGAGGCTGTAGTTTGTGTAGACATTGAAAGGGTCAGTGATGGCACTGAGAGGGTCAGTGAACGCATTGAGAGGGTTAGTGATGGCACTGAGAGGACAAAGTACAATTTAGTCATGGGAGAAACCACAGTACCAGAGTACATTACAGGACGCGAGTCCATTACCAGACACGAGTCCGTTACTGAACACGAGTACATTACCGGACACGAGTAAATTACCGAACACAAGTCCATTACCGAACACCAGTAAATTACAGGACGCAAGTCTATTACCGAACACAAGTCCATTACCGGCATGAGTCCACTGCCGGACCTACTTTCCACGTTGACTGGTCTTGACTGAGTCAGGGATTCTGAGAGGAAAGTATATACTATATATATAACCTCAGCCAGTCGACTGAAGCGATAAATCAGGCTGTATTTAGGCAGTGAATCTAAGGGGAAAACGGGTGAGGGAAGCACACCAGATGAAGAGACACACCAGGTGAGGGGACACATCAGGTGAGGAGACACACCAGGTGAGGGGACACACCAGGTGAGGGGACACACCAGGTGAGGGGACACACCAGGTGAGGGGACACACCAGGTGAGGGGACACTGCACAGGAAGACCTGAAATGAATCGATCACGTGATAACCAAAGCAATTACTCAGGTGAGGAGACGCAAGCGGAAGAGGGGAGTGTGAGGGACGGGGAAAATGGGAAGAGGGGAAGATAGCGTAAGAGAGAAAGGTGTGAGAGGGAGATTGTGAAAGGAGGGAGCAAGTGTAGAAGACGCGAGAAGTTAGAAGGGGAATGCATAAAAAAAGGGGAACAGCAAAGAGGAAAAGTATGAAAGGAGGAGGGGTTAGAGAAAGGAAGTGAGGGGTGTCAGAGGGGAAGAGAGGGTGGATTGGTGTGAAAGAGAAGACAATTGCAAGCAGAAAGTGGCGCTGACCTCATCAGCTGATCAGTTAATGTGTTTTCATTTTGTATTCAGAGGAAAGCTTTTTTTGTGTATGTGTGTGTGTTTGTGTGGGTGTATTTGTGTGGGTGTGCTTGCGTTCGTGTGTTTGCGTGCGCGTGCGTGTATGTGCGTATGTGCGTGCGCACATCCTTGGTGCATAAGCTTGCGTGTGTGCAAGTGGGTCTACGTACATGCATCTTTACCCGCGATTGTGTGCACGTGTCCGTGTGGTTATGCTTGGACGACCCACGTAAAAAGGAGCGTCTGTACGACCCACGTACCAGTGAGCGGCCATACGCCTTGGCGATGCACGGCTGCGTACGTGTATATACGCAACACGAAATGCATATAAATATTACTTTTAATCAAACCTGATCAATTTAAGGGGAGATGCTGCATTAACTATTAACACCTAACCACCCCCTTACCCATTAACACCTAACCACCCCTTACCCATTAACACATAACCTCCCCTTACCCATTAACACCTAACCACCCCTTACCCATTAACACATAACCTCCCCTTACCCATTAACACATAACCTCCCCTTACCTATTAGCACATAACCACCCCTTACACATTAACACCTAACCACTCCTTACCCATTAACGCTTAACCACCCCTTACACATTAACAACTACCCCCTTACCATTAACACCTAACCATTACTTACCCATTTTCACCTAACCACCCCCTCAACCGTTAATGCCTAACCACCCTCTTACCCATTAACACATAACCATCCCCCTTACCCACTAACACCTAACCACCCCTTACTCATTATCACCTAACCACCCCCTTACCAATTAACACCTAGCCACCCACTTACACATTAACACCTAACCACTCTCTTACCCATTTTCACCTAACCACCCCCTTACCCATTATCACCTAACCACTCCCTTACCCATTAACACCTAACCACTTACCCATTAACACATAACTACCCCTTACCCATTAACACCTAACCACCCATTACCCATTAACACCTAACCGACCCCTTACCCCCTGTGGTAAGGAGGAATCCGAAACCTCTCCCCATCCCCTAGCATGTAAAAGGGGGCGGCGAGCCCTCACCCCCTTACCCTGAGCACTAAGGGGAGTTAGGTACTCAGTACTTCTGGTCTGCTAAAAATTCTATTGATTATCATCCTCGTTCCATTATGTATAGTTGGCTAATTTTACAGTTTAAAACACCCGCTTTTATGGCCTGCTTTGAGCCAGTGTTTGTTTTAGTGTTATGTTTGTTTTTGTTATTATTTCAAACACGGTGGTGCGTGTGTACGTGTTTCTGTGGTAAGCGTAAGTTTGTGCATGTGTATACCTGTATACATATACTATATATATATATATATATATATATATATATATATATATATATATATATATATATATATATATATATATAAACACTGATCTCTGGCCGACGGAGACTCGAACCTACGAACCTCATGACAAGGTACGCAGTGCTTTACCGACCGTACCACACTGGTCAATACCTTGGCATCCAGCTTTCGCTAGACGTTATTCCAAGGCAGCCAGCTTTCAGGCAGGAGGCTTAGAACATAAGAACATAAGAAAGGAGGAACACTGCAGCAGGCCTGTTGGCCCATACTAGGCAGGTCCTTCACAATCCATCCCACTAACATAATATTTGCTCAACCCAATTTTCAAAGCTACCCAAGAAATAATCAAAGCTACCCAAGAAATAAGCTTACAGCTTTTCATCTCATCCCCTGCATGCCTGCATCCCATGCATCATGAGGTTCGTAGGTTCGAGTCTCCGTCGGCCAGAGATCAGTGTTTGTGAATATTTCGCCTGCTCTTGCGAATTCCTAGCATTGTAAAAATCTCTAGTTGTGTCGATGCATGCAGGGGATGAGATGAAAAGCTGTAAGCCTCCTGCCTGAAAGCTGGCTGCCTTGGAATAACGTCTAGCGAAAGCTGGATGCCAAGGTATTGGACCAGTGTGGTACGGTCGGTAAAGCACTGCGTACCTTGTCATGAGGTTCGTAGGTTCGAGTCTCCGTCGGCCAGAGATCAGTGTTTGTGAATATTTCGCCTGCTCTTGCGAATTCCTAGCATATATATATATATATATATATATATATATATATATATATATATATATATATATATATAGGTCGTGCCGATTAGGTAAAACTGGTCAATTAGCAAGAACTCATCTAAAATTAAGTCCTTTCTAAAATTTTCTCTTATACGTTTAAAGATATATATTTTTCATTTTTGTTAATGTAAAAATTTATAATTTTGTACCAAGAGAAACTTTGAAAACCTACCTAACCTTATTACAACAAGCGCAATTTAATTTAGCCTAACCCAACTAAATATATTTTAGATACGTTAACATTAATATAATAATAAACAAACACAATGAAATCTATTTTTTTCGTTATGTTCAGAATGATTTTGGCGAAATTATTGCATACACAAATTTTCACTTGTCTTATATGGCAAGGTGAGCGTTGCTATTTAAGCCAAAATCGCAAGTTCTGCCTATTCGGCACGACATATATATATATATATATATATATATATATATATATATATATATATATATATATACTAAGATAAGGTTTTAAGAAAAATGGAATATTCATATGCCTTACCTACCTGAAGTCTACCTGGAGGGGATTCCGGGGGTCAACGCCCCCGCACCCCGGCCTCCCGGTGTATCAGAGCCTGATCAACTAGGCTTCAGGATAAAATCCAAATATCTTTCACTGAAGCCTTTTTATCCACTTTTTCGAGGCTATGGGTCCCAAAATTTGCCCTAGAAGTGGATATCATCATATATATGTATATATATTAAAGTATCCCTTATACACAGCTTTCTTAATATGAATTTCAGTCCTGTTTTTGTCTATGTAGACGCCTTCCTTTCTCATTACATTCTCAGATTCTCCCAACACTCGTGACTTGACCTGATCTTAATCTTCTTCTCTTCTGCTTATCTCTTGTCCTTTCCTATATTTTCTTTGCCTTTTCTTTCTTCTGCTGTAATTATACTACTACTACTACTACTTTTTCCTCTCGTTCTACCACTCCCGGCCCGGTTTTCCCTCTCGTATACTGGCTCCCTTTCCGTCGCGTTTCGGTGTGACTTGTTAATGGTCCAAGTCGGACCAAAACGTCGTCTTAAGTCATTCTCCTTTGAGTGGGTTACGAATTTAAAACACAGGCCGAATTTAAAACACAGACCCGAAAAAAAAAAAAAAACACTTTCATCATCGCTTACTCCATCATCGTCTTGCAAGATGGTGATGAACACACATACACACACACACTAAACCCCGCAAACTGAGTTTTAAAAAGCAAAAATCATTTAGTTTAGGTGTAAACTTCGCCCTTATGAGCTCCAACGACTAGAAAAAAAGTTGAAATCACACAACTTATAAATAGATTACATCTTTATGAAGCAATTAGCTAGAACAACATTGTGTGTGTGTGTGTGTGTGTTTATGTGTGTGTGTGTGTGTGTGTGTAGTTTTGTCAAGTATTTGATCAAATATTATTATTATTATTATTATTATTATTATTATTATTATTATTATTATTATTATTATTATTATCATTATTATTATTACAGTTATTAATTTCAGATGTCC
>WNWK01000328.1:495000-507500 GCA_009830355.1 Cherax destructor | reverse complement strand
TCAAATCATGACGTGATAAAGCTCTACGGAGAGCGAAATGTTGTCCCAACAAAAGCTCCATATATCTGCATCTTTTTTGCTCTATTGTCTTTAATTACCCCATTCGTATCCAAGAGATTTTTTTCCCGATTTATTTCAAGTTTATTTCTTCTATTTCCTTCATATATTAAATCACTGACAGTTCTGGTCTTCCCAGAAAATATCAACACCAGTTTTTGTATTTATTATAAATTAAGCATATCATTTTTTTGCATCAGTGGGGGAAAAATATATCAAAACGATTACTTTTCTTGTAAAAAAAAATACTTTTTTTTTTAAATTACGACTTCTTCTAAAATTATTATTTTTTCTTATAAAATTACGACTTCTTGTAAAATTATTAATTTTTCTTATAAAATTACGACTTCTAAAATTATCAATTTTTCTTCTAAAATTACGACTTCTTCCAAAAGACTTTTTTTTTTTTTTTGGGTGATTATTGAGCCCTTTTAAAACAGTTATTTTTCCTTGTAAAACTGTGACGATTACCTTTTTACTATTACACAATTACCTTTCAGGTAAAAAAAAACTATTATTAATAACCAGCATTAGGAGAGACCATTTCGCGAGAAAGTATTGACCATCGTCTGGGAAACTCAGTTCCCACAGTCACCGCTGAGCTGCTGCTCAGTCACCGCTCACCACAGATCGATCCCAAGTTTTAAGACTGCGGAAGCCATTTATCTAGTGGCGCCTTTTAATGGGGCAGCTTCAGACGTGCCTTTTTGCTAATGCTAAATACTATTTAACTCTCGGTAAAGAAAGTTTGATAAGGATTTTTTTAATTTTTTTTTTTTGAGGGAGGAGGGGATGGGGGTGAAATGATTTTTCAGGACGAGGAATAAACTCTTCTACATTTGTTCAATTTGTTCTCTTCAGTTCAATTTGTCGAATGTGTGTGTGTAATTACAGGTACGTGTGTATTTAGAGTCATGTGTGTTTAGAGTTATATGTGTTTTTAGAGTCACGTGTGTATTTAGAGTCATGTGTGTTTTTTAGAGTCACGTGTGTGTTTAGTCATGTGTGTTTAGAGTCACGTGTGTGCTTGCAGTCGTGTGTGTTTAGAGTCATGTGTGTGTTCAGTCACTTGTGTATTTGCAGTTGAAATGTTCACTCTTTGGACACATATAAGTCATTTACATGTCATGTATATAATATACATGGCAGACGACATGTATATTCATGTTTCATTATGTGCATAAATATACATACATTATTTAAAGCGGAGAAGACGAAGAAGAACAAGAAGAACAAGAACAAGAATAAGAATAAGAAGAAATAGAAGTACCAGAAGAAAAAACAAGAAGTAGAGTAGGAGGAGAAGTATATACCATGTATACACCATGAAGAAACATATATACATCATGTGTATACATGTATACACCATATATATATACATGTATACACCATGTATATACATGTATATACCATGAGTCTTGGTTCAGTATTTTTCTCATTAAATTGTTGAACTTCAAAAAAAAATATTTTAACGTATCGTATTATATATATATATATATATAAATTTGTTCAATAAAAGTGAAGCTGACAGTTTAGTGCTGTCAGCGGACTAATAACTATAAGGTACGTGTCTGAGCCCTCACTTATTAGCCGTGTTAACCAAGAGAGATACTCACACGTGTTAATCAAGAGAGATACTCACACGTGTTAACCAAGATGAATGCACGTGTTAACGAAGAGAGATACTCACACGTGTTAACCAAGAGACATACTCACACGTGTTAACCAAGAGACATACTCACACGTGTTAATCAAGAGATACTGACACGTGTTAATCAAGAGAGATGCTAACACGTGTTAATAAAGATATATACAAACACGTGTTAATCAAGAGAGAGATACTAACACGTGTTAACCAAGAGGAATGCAAGTGTTAACCAAGATATACTCACACGTGTTAATCAAGAGGAATGTACGTGTCAACGAAGATATATACTCACACGTGTTAACGAAGAGATACTCACACGTGTTAACGAAGAGAGATACTTATACATGTTAATCAAGAGAGATACTAACACGTGTTAACCAAGAGAAATACATGCACGTGTTAACGAAGAGAGATACACGTGTTAACCAAGAGAGATACTAACACGTGTTAACCAAGAGAGATACACGTATTAACCAAGAGAGATACACGTGTTAACCAAGAGAGATACACGTGTTAACCAAGAGAGATAAATAAAAGCTAAATACACACAGACGTATTAACTAAAATACACACACGTATTAACCAGGAGATACACACACACGTATTAACCAGGAGATACACACGATAAAAAAAAATGCTTCAGCAGTGAGAAAAGGAAATTAGATGAAAATTACCTTTGGGGAAGTGGGTAAAGGGGGGAAGGGAAGGAGGGAGATGGGGCAGGGGTGAGGGAGATAGGGCAGGGGTGAGGGAGATGGGGCAGGGGTGAGGGGGAAGTTATTACACTTACGATCAGGTCAGGCACTTCTCACGCCCAGACATCATGTGAAAAGTGATCTCTGCTACCTGTTCTTACAGCATCCGGGAGACGGTGAATGTTGGGCAAGAATAATCAATGTTTTTATGGTATATATATATATATATATATATATATATATATATATATATATATATATATATGTATGTATGCGTGTGTGTATGTGTGTGTGTATGTGTATGTGTATGTGTGTGTGTGTGTGTGTGTGTGTGTGTGTCAGTGTGGCCTCTCTTGAAAAATTAATTAGCAAAAATTGGCAAATAAAAAAAATGACGATAACACGATGATAAATTTTTGAATAATGTTATAAAATCGTTTGATAAATAAATGAATTAAGGGAAGCTATAATAACTGGGTTAGCTAATCATGACAGCTCGACGGTGTTGTAGGCGAGTTAGTCAACTGAGAAAGTTAGGAAGATCTAGAAGGTGGGAGGCAAGTGGTTAGAGACAGCCTTTCACCTCTAACTGTTTATTGTGACAGTGTTTTACACTAGAGTTTTATCGTGACTTAAAAAAAGCTCAACACAGAGCGAAACGTTGTTCCAACAATAGCTTCTTCGGCAGTGTGTGACTAGTGTGTCAGGTAGCTTTTGTTCCCCCGGTGGAACTATATATATTAGATGGTATCAACACAGCGCTGTTGTTCCCAGTTTAACTTAATACATCAAATGACTCTAACACATTAGATGTTAGAGAGTAGCAAACTTGCCGTCTAGATAGTCAGGCAAGAAGAATAGAAATCTTAGAAGCCACGTAAGCTGACGCACAAGGTAGGTAGGTATTTTAGGTTTGTCAGGAAAAAGGACAAGTGTTTCCTGACGCTGGTCTTAGCCATATGATGACCCGCAACTGGAGCTTTCGGTTATCTGACCGAAGCCTTCCGCTGGCTTACCAGTCCAAGTAAGGATCACAAAACATCGTGAGTTATTGAACACTGGGAGAAGTTGAGACTTGATGCCCGGTCTTCTGTACACCTCCTGGGCCCTGATCATCCATGTTGTTGGTGATTGCAGATAGCCATTACAGAGGCGATAACTGGGAAGGGCCTTCCTCTGACAGCTAAATTCAACAACCCGGTGGCATAGTTATCAAGAGAAAGACCCAAGTGTCAGACAGCTCTGACAACTACCAGCCACTTCTGACAGCTACCTCCTAGCTGACCACTACAAGAACAATAGTCCAGATATCTGCTCTCATCTACCATCTCCTTTCCCTTTTGTTTGGCGTCCAAGACCACTGGACGCTAAATTAGTCCACACACTCAACTTCTGTTCTCCATTCTGGTATAACTGTCAATTGGACCTGATAGGATTGTTCTCAGTTCTGGTAAACCTGTCAATTGACAGAGCTATCAGATAAGAGCTGGTTTCACCTGCAGTCTTCCTAAGCGGTGCAGTGTGATGATGGGAGATTACTGTGATGTGTATAGTAGCCCTGGAGAGATCCTCCCATGTATACAATGGCGATAGAGAGGTTCTGAGATGTATACAATGGCGATAGAGAGGTTCTGAGATGTATACAATGGCGATAGAGAGGTTCTGTGATGTGTATTATTGATGTTTGGAGGTCTCTGTGATGCGTATAGTCCAGGTGTAGTTTTAGCGAGGAAAATACCAAACTAAACTAGGATTGCAAAACGAGTTTCACCCCAAAAAAAACGGAGAGTTTCAAGAAGTGAAGTGTTGTCTGATTGAAAGGTCCACTTTGCTTCGTATGTGTTTGTGTCACATTCCTGAAGTTCAGGTGTCTAAGACTGGGTAATAAGAGGTGATTACCAGACAGGTAGAACTGGTCATGATGTCTGTTACCCGTCGTGCTCTCTCTCTATCTATCTCTCTATCTATGTATCTATCTGTCTATCTGTCAATGTTGTTACATTATTGTAGTTTCCAGGAGAGAGGATCAACACAGACTGTTGGTACTGGAGTGATGTATAGTGTATACTTTTATGGAGGAGCGTGTTTGTTATGGTTGACTATGAGGTTTTGGTTGGCTCTATGAGATTTTGGTTGACTCTATGAGGTTTTGGTTGACTATGAGGTTTTGGTTGACTCTATGAGGTTTTGGTTAACTCTATGAGCTTTTGGTTGACTCTATGAGCTTTTGGTTGACTCTATGAGCTTTTGGTTGACTCTATGAGCTTTTGGTTGACTCTATGAGCTTTTGGTTGACTCTACGATTTTTTGGTTGACTATGAGGTTTTGGTTGACTCTATGAGGTTTTGATTGACTCTATGAGGTTTTGGTTGTCTCTGTGAGGTTTTGGTTGACTCTATGAGTTTTTGATTGACTCTATGAGGTTTTGATTGACTCTATGAGGTTTTGATTGACTCTATGAGGTTTTGGTTGACTCTATGAGGTTTTGGTTGCCTCTATGAGGTTTTGATTGACTTTATGAGGTTTTGATTGACTCTATGAGGTTTTAGTTGACTCTCTGAGGTTTTGGTTGACTCTATGAGGTTTTGGTTGACTCTATGAGGTTTTGATTGGCTCTATGAGATTTTGATTGGCTCTATGAGGTTTTGGTTGACTCTACGAGAGTTTAGTTGACTCTATGAGGTTTTGGTAGACTCTATGAGGTTTTGCTTGGCTCTATGAGGTTTTGGTTGACTCTATGAGCTTTTGGTTGACTCTACGATTTTTTGGTTGACTATGAGCTTTTGGTTGACTCTATGAGGTTTTGATTGACTATATGAGGTTTTGGTTGTCTCTGTGAGGTTTTGGTTGTCTCTGTGAGGTTTTGGTTGACTCTATGAGGTTTTGGTTGACTCTATGAGGTTTTGGTTGACTCTATGAGGTTTTGGTTGACTCTATGAGGTTTTGGTTGACTCTGTGAGGTTTTAGTTACATGTATAATGGTACTGTGGGTTGTGTTTAGCTTGTTTGCCCACTCAGAGATGGGCCCTCAATCTTATGACTTATACCTGCTTGTATATTCGTGTGTATATACAAGCGTGTGTATACATAATATGTATATTTCTTATTACCATGTCGGTGGGATAGACCATTCTGGGATTTGGTCGTTTCTCGTAATAGTAACTCCAGCTCTGCTGGGATGAATTTTTTTTTGAAGATTCTTCGGCTACTGAATCCTTAGTGGAATCATTGACGCTATTATCATAAGCCTGCTGAAGTCTCCCAGCTCAGGCTGACACTACTGAAGTCTCCCAGCTCAGGCTGACACTACTGAAGTCTCCCAGTTCAGGCTGACACTACTGAGGTCTCCCAGTTCAGGCTGACACTACTGAGGTCTCCCAGTTCAGGCTGACACTACTGAAGTCTCCCAGATCAGGCTGACACTACTGAAGTCTCCCAGTTCAGGCTGACACTACTGAAGTCTCCCAGTTAAGGCTGACACTACTGAAGTCTCCCAGTTCAGGCTGACACTACTGAAGTCTCCCAGATCAGGCTGACACTACTGAAGTCTCCCAGATCAGGCTGACACTACTGAAGTCTCCCAGTTCAGGCTGACACTACTGAGGTCTCCCAGTTCAGGCTGACACTACTGAAGTCTCCCAGCTCAGGCTGACACTACTGAAGTCTCCCAGTTCAGGCTTACACTACTGAAGTCTCCCAGTTCAGGCTGACACTACTGAAGTCTCCCAGTTCAGGCTGACACTACTGAAGTCTCCCAGTTCAGGCTGACACTACTGAAGTCTCCCAGTTCAGGCTGACACTACTGAAGTCTCCCAGATCAGGCTGACACTACTGAAGTCTCCTAGCTCAGGCTGACACTACTGAAGTCTCCCAGATCAGGCTGACTACACTCCATATATGTATACAATTTTCCTTTGTAAAAAAAACCTAACCCTTGCTCTACTGTCCACACCCTTAAACCTGACGCACTAGAATTTTAACAAGGTGGGAGAAAGGAAAGTCAGGTTTGGTATACAAATGCAGATGGAATATTAAACCAAAACCGTAAACTAAGTCAGATAAGGTAAACAAGGTTTGACGTCTTTGCAGTTACGAAGACGGAGGTAACAGATATGGTGGTGTATAATATAGTTTTCCCTCCTAGATGCCAGATAATGAGGAAGAGTAGGAGTAGCTTAGGTGGTCAAGAACCAACTGAGTTTCGAGGAGATTTTAAGAGTAGATAACAGAGAATTTAATTGCTAAACAGAAGGGTCATTCGTAACAGGAGGGAGAATGGGGTGAAGGTAGACAACAGGGCCCCAAGAGAATTTCATTATGCAAGTGGCATGCAATATTGACAGGTAAATGACCAAGACACGTGGGCAAGTGTTGGGTGTCTTTTTTTTTTTTTGTCGAAACGTTTTGCCTGATCAGCAGAGCTTCTTCAGTCGAAATGCTTCTGGCTCCAGTATGAAAGGCTCCATGTCTCAGCTCACTCTGATCAAGACTGAGGGACTAACCATTAAAAATTTACTTCTTCATCAAGACTGTGGGACTGATCACCACATATTTACCTCTCCACTGCTTATGTTGTCTCCAGTACTTAAGTCACCTCCTTATTTCGACTGAAGAAGCCTGCTGATCAGACGATACACTACGACAATAGACATGCTCAACTGCTTCACATGTATCTTACT
Source organism: Cherax destructor (assembly GCA_009830355.1). Taxonomy (NCBI): domain Eukaryota; kingdom Metazoa; phylum Arthropoda; class Malacostraca; order Decapoda; family Parastacidae; genus Cherax; species Cherax destructor. The sequence goes on along the minus strand of WNWK01000328.1, from coordinate 500,421 downwards.
GATTTACTTATCCGAATGGAAATTGTTATTTACAACTTCCCACCAAACAAAAGGAGTTCCACTACAAAGCCTCCTCCACGCTCCAAAACATTCACCTACCACCCTATACCTTAACTCAGTAAGTTTGAAGGGACCAAGACTTTTCAACACCCTTCATTTATAAGGGGGATTATCAACAGACCCCCAGGCTGTCTTCAATAGGGAATACGATAAATTATTCCAGCCACTTTCCGATCAGCCAGACTGTGGTATATGAAGTTAGCACCAACTGCCACCGGGAGGGCCTGGTCTGGTAACGGGCCGCGGGGGCGCTGACCCCCTCCCCGAATCACTATCCCAGTAGACCACCAGTCCCAACTCTTTGCTCATTTGCATATTTCTACTTCTCACCTTCCTCTCCTAACATACACAACTGTCTCTCTCCATCTCTTAACATTCTCCTCCCACCTTGCTCCCTCCCATTTACCTGCCTCTTCCTTTCTTCTCCACCCTTCAATTATCCCACAACATCTTCTCCTCGCTGAGGAAAAATTCAGTTACTTCGGCACACTGCTATAAAAGTGTGGCTTAGGAATCGTGAAATTATTCCAGTTTCTGATATTTACATTCATGTGCATTGTCCATCTTCTTATCGGAGAGAGAGAGAGAGAGAGAGAGAGAGAGAGAGAGAGAGAGAGAGAGAGAGAGAGAGAGAGAGAGAGAAACAGCTCTTAGCTTGTAGATAAAACCTAACGTTGTTAAACTCTGTGTAAAAAAAGAGGGAGGGGAAAAGAGAGAGAGAGAGAGAGAGAGAGAGAGAGAGAAGTCAAAGAGTAGAGTAGACTGAAGTACGTAGGATATACAGACAGCAGAGGACATGGGAGTCCACACTGAGACTATCTACTGAAAAGAACCATCTACCTTAATCTAGGTTAGACCTATTTACTTCTACTTAGACAAAGAACTATCGTGTATTATCTAGGTGTCTAAAACAGGAATACAATAGCTTAAGAGATTTCGAAGAAGAGAGAGGAGGAGTAAGAAAGAGAAGGGGATGATGGAAAGATAGAGAGGAGAGAGGGAAAAAGAGGCAGATAGGATAAAAAAGGGAAGTAAGGAGACTAAGGAAAGAGGGAAAAAGGGTGAATGAAAGTAGCAGAGAAGTTCAGAGAAAATGAAAGTAACGAAGAACTTGTTCCTTTATCTGTGTTACTTCTTGCATTTGTTGTAGGTACTAGAGTACTTGTTGGACGTGTTGTAGGTACTAGAGTACTTGTTGGACGTGTTGTAGGTACTAGAGTACTTGTTGGACGTGTTGTAGGTACTAGAGTATTTGTTGGACGTGTTGTAGGTACTAGAGTACTTGTTGGACGTGTTGTAGGTACTAGAGTACTTGTTGGACGTGTTGTAGGTACTAGAGTACTTGTTGGACGTGTTGTAGGTACTAGAGTACTTGTTGGACGTGTTGTAGGTACTAGAGTACTTGTTGGACGTGTTGTAGGTACTAGAGTACTTGTTGGACGTGTTGTAGGTACTAGAGTACTTGTTGGACGTGTTGTAGGTACTAGAGTACTTGTTGGACGTGTTGTAGGTACTAGAGTACTTGTTGGACGTGTTGTAGGTACTAGAGTACTTGTTGGACAAGTTGTAGGTACTAGAGTACTTGTTGGACGTGTTGTAGGTACTAGAGTACTTGTTGGACGTGTTGTAGGTACTAGAGTACTTGTTGGACATGTTGTAGGTACTAGAGTACTTGTTGGACATGTTGTAGGTACTAGAGTACTTGTTGGACGTGTTGTAGGTACTAGAGTACTTGTTGGACGTGTTGTAGGTACTAGAGTACTTGTTGGACATGTTGTAGGTACTAGAGTACTTGTTGGACGTGTTGTAGGTACTAGAGTACTTGTTGGACGTGTTGTAGGTACTAGAGTACTTGTTGGACGTGTTGTAGGTACTAGAGTACTTGTTGGACGTGTTGTAGGTACTAGAGTACTTGTTGGACGTGTTGTAGGTACTAGAGTACTTGTTGGACATGTTGTAGGTACTAGAGTACTTGTTGGACATGTTGTAGGTACTAGAGTACTTGTTGGACGTGTTGTAGGTACTAGAGTACTTGTTGGACGTGTTGTAGGTACTAGAGTACTTGTTGGACGTGTTGTAGGTACTAGAGTACTTGTTGGACGTTTTGTAGGTACTAGAGTACTTGTTGGACGTGTTGTAGGTACTAGAGTACTTGTTGGACGTTTTGTAGGTACTAGAGTACTTGTTGGACGTGTTGTAGGTACTAGAGTACTTGTTGGACATGTTGTAGGTACTAGAGTACTTGTTGGACGTGTTGTAGGTACTAGAGTACTTGTTGGACGTGTTGTAGGTACTAGAGTACTTGTTGGACGTGTTGTAGGTACTAGAGTACTTGTTGCATGTATTGCAGGTACTGAAATACTTATGACATAGACTCAAGACTCGTTTCATGGACACAGGACCTAATGAGGGTCCAATATTTCCCGAAACATTCTGCCTACACCATATAATATATATATATATATATATATATATATATATATATATATATTAATAATTATTATTATTATTATTATTATTATTGCCTTTTAAGTTTCTTGTGCTTGTGTAGTTTAGTGTTTCCGTTGCCCCGGGCAGGGCGTTGGTGGTACTCGTTACGAATGACTTGGACACAAGAGCAATGTCCTGTATGCTAAGTAACTATTACTCCTCCTCATTTATGTCTTAATCATATCCACTTAACGATAACTTATGTATTTATTTAGCATCGGCTCTATTTTTATCTGCCCTGTATTTATCATATATCTTTTGTGTTTATTATTAGGAGCTCAGCTAGCGGGTGTACTTATTACGAGGGGTTTGGTATGTGTGTGTGGTATTTAGTGGGTGTTATAGCTCCTGGCCCCAGAGTTTTCACTTTAGTACATACTTTAGTACATACTTTAGTACATCTTGTTAATATATCTTTCTAACTTTTTCTAACGTCTGTGTGTTTATATGGGTTCTAGACTGCTCTCTCGGGAACCGAGGTTCGAACCCCTGGCATTTTCAAGAGGAGACAGTCGTGGTCTTAAAGACTCAATATACTGGTCTTTAATAAACATCATGTTTCGTACATGTTTGGTAATGTTAGGTTAAAAGACAACAAGTGCAATTAATGCAACATTTTACTGTGGCAACGTTTCGCTCTCCAGAAGCATTGTGCGAAGCTCCTGGAGAGCGAAACGTTGCCACAATAAAATGTCACATTAGTTGCACTTGTGTCCTTTTACCCGACATATTGTCGGTAATTCTACCAATATTATTACTCGTTGTGTAATAATGGCAAGTACCTAAAAGGGACATATAACGTAAGGTGATACACCGGATATATGCTCAATAATAACCCACTTGGAGACGAAAACTCAGAAGATTAATTGATCCGTATATTTCGACCCCCTTCTGGGGTCCTCTTCAGCAGATGAAGAGGATCCCATCAGGGGGTCGAAATACTATACACATCAGTTATATATATATATATATATATATATATATATATATATATATATATATATATATATATATATATATATATATATATATATAACACAAGACAGCCTTAATGACCCTCGTGTAGTACACAGGTTGTATGAGTAAGTAACCAACAGCTTTAGGGAATTTAATTTAGGGTGAGTTTAGCCTCTAGGGAAAGGCATCGTTATTTGAATTAAAAAAAATCCAGGTGAGCGAAACGTTCCCGTAATAAAGAGATTAACTTTCATGGGTTCTTTGCAATAACGGAAAAGTTCTCTTTCTGTTAGCTTTGGGTAACTCAAGTCGTTGTAGTCATACATGTGTGGTCGTTCACTGCTAATAAGCATCGTTACATCTGGTCGTTTTCTGTTATATTGTTGTAACAGTAACGGCTGTCACTGTTGACATCGTCACTGTTGACATCTTCACTATCAGATCTGTCTCGATTTAAAAGGCAATTATTATTATTTTTTAATTATTATTGTTATTATTATTTGTGTTAATATTATTATTATTATTAATTTTATTATTATTTGTATTATTATTATTATTATTATTATTATTATTATTATTATTATTAATCATCCGAATTCCTGGGAATAAGTGTCTGGGAAATGGGCGAAAAATTGAATGGGAGAACAGCCCCTGATCCTGGAATCAAGAGCCCCTCCATCAAGGCACAACTCAAAACACGCCAAAAAAAAAAAAAAAAAAAAAAAAAATCATAAAAAAATCACAATATGGAAAACACAGTTCATGCAAACCACAAGTCAGATAAAAATCGTAATATAATTATCTCCGTCTCGCTATTATAGGAATTATCTCTGGCAGAAATTGATATGGGGATAATTTCCTAATAAAAGGCCATTATTTTTTCAATAAAAATCTGGTTGTGGTGTTAATGGAGGCTTTTAAAAGCCCATGAGGGAGAATCTGGATTAACATCAGATTTATTCTGATGTAAATAGCGTGGAAATCTGGAGGATCTGTTTTAGCAGGTAATTTATTCCTGGTGGTGAGAAGTGTGATGGAGGAGGAGATGACGGTGCTGGAGGAGGAGGAGATGACGGTGCTGGAGGAGGAGATGACGGTGCTGGTGGAGGAGGAGATGACGGTGCTGGAGGAGGAGGAGATGACGGTGCTGGAGGAGGAGGAGATGACGGTGCTGGTGGAGGAGGAGATGACGGTGCTGGAGGAGGAGGAGATGACGGTGCTGGAGGAGGAGGAGATGACGGTGCTGGAGGAGGAGTAACTGCATTTTCTCATATATATATATATATATATATATATATGTCGCGCCGAATAGGTAAAACTTGCTATTTTGGCTGAAATAGCAATGCTCTTCTTGCCGAATAAGGCAAGCGAAAATTTGTGTTTGCAATAATTTCGCAAAAATCAATCTGAACCTAACGAAAAAAAAATGTTTCATTGTGTTTGTTTATTATTAAATTATATATATATATATATATATATATATATATATATATATATATATATATATATATATATATATATATATATGTGTGTGTGTGTGTGTGTGTAGATGGGTGTTATGCCTTCAACAGGTGCTGCAAGCATTATATCTACGCTGACATCACATCAACATCCCCCATCACCCTCCACATCGGAAGCTGTAAAAACATATTAACAAGGTCTAATTAAAAGAAGAGTAATGTAGCAATATATGACAGTACTGCCGAAACAAATAAAGGATTGTCTTGTACTATTACTGGGAAAATAATACGAGTGAAAGTAATTACGACGATATGGGAGGTAATTAAGATCAGACATGAGTTTGTGGACGGCAACTCTGTTTTTACCAGACTTTGATCCACTCACCTTTATGAAGGTAAATAAATAAAATAAATACAGAAATCAATTAAAAGACTTTCTATATATATATATATA
>WNWK01000328.1:490000-492500 GCA_009830355.1 Cherax destructor | reverse complement strand
GTCGAATACAGAGGAAGCAGTAGAGATGTAAAGACAATGTAATCAGTCCATCACCCTCGACGACGTAGTTTTGAGGTGGTCAGTCCCTCAGCCTGGAGAAAAATTATGGAGCAGAACTCTTCTCCAGGCTGAGGGACTGACCACCTCGAAATTACCTCTCAAACTTCTTCCAATGTTTTTCCAGTTCAGAACCTGTCATGAACTGATAAAGCCTCTGGTTGTCAAAAAGTTTTCAAGGTTCAGAAAGACACGTGATCAAGGTCCCAGGACTAAAACGTTTTCTAATAAATATATCCTAGTGTTTGCTTACGTTTCTTTCTAAACTAGTTTGTCGGTATCCATTACTAAAGTTTTCATAAAAATACCCAGGTGTTGTACATGTGTCTTATTGACCATATATACGGCTAATATTGGCAGTATAGGACCATCAATACCCTGGACATGCACTGTTTACCTCGGTAAACGCAGCAAATAAAATTCTCTCCTCGAGAAAACAAGAGAAGTTCTGGGCGATATAGAGTACACGGGAGACGTTAACCCAACCCGGCACCGTGTTGTTGTTCTGGGCGTGTATTCGTTTTCCATTGACCTTCCTTCCTTGCCCACTGTTGGGAGAGCAAACGTGAAGTACAAAGAGATCTTGGGTAAAGGGACGTTGACCAAACTCACCAATTTGGTGCACTGGATACTTGGCCCACAGCTCCAGTCACTTGACACATCGTAGCACCCACAGGCCTAGCCTCGTAGGCTTTTGTTTACATCAACACTGACGCTTCCACGCTCACGGAACAGATACGTGAGTCACGTTTTAAATTTCATACATATTCCAGGTTTGTCTCATTTAAAAAAAAACAGTCAAAGAACTTAATATATGTATATATATAAATCCTTATCTAAAAATGTAGGGCGTAGAAGAAAAATATTCAAACAATTTCTAGGGAGAAATCTTAAGAATCTTCATTGATATTTACCTCATAACTTGCATCAGATCTTATAAAATATATATATATATATATATATATATATATATATATATATATATATATATATATATATATATATATATATATATATATATATATATCTAAACCAGCTTCCTCTTTCAGAGACTCAGTGTGGCGATCCAAAGGGAAAATGCCTGCAGCGTTCTGGGCACGCGGCCCACTGCCGGGGAGCTGGACGAAGTCTTTGACATGTAGCTCTGAGTTGTTATCTATGTTGTTTTACTCTCTTATTGTATTCTTGTCAATGTATTTTGTCAATGTATTTTGTCAATGTATTTTGTCTTGAAATTAATTTTATATATAAAAGATGGGGTGGTAGGGAAAGTGGAATATTCAAATGGCTTCAGAAAGAAATCTAAATATTCTTCCTTGAAGCCTTTTTATCCACTTCTCCGAGGCAATGGGTCCCACAATTTACACCAGAGGTGGACCCCATCCTATATATATATATATATATATATATATATATATATATATATATATGTTAAACTTTCTCTATTTTCTCCGGCAGGGAAACTGAAAGGTTCTAAGTTTTTCTCTCTCAAGATATTGACTTGGAGAGTCTTAGTGATGAGGATATGGACAGCTTTATGTATCCTAGATGATGAGATATTCATACTTTATGTATCCTGGAGGAGGAGGAGGACATTGATAGCTTCATGTATAGTGAATGATGAGGATGCTGATAGCTTCATGGATCCTGGAAAATGAGAATGTTGATAGCTTCATTCTGAATCTCATTGATTAATATTTTCAATTGGAAGCGCCTTTGCTTGTAAGAGTTATACAGATTTGCATCTACCCTTCTCTCTAAGGAAGAGAAGGGTAGATGCAGTTCCTCTGAATCAAGATCCCTTCACTGGCATCAAGGCACTGAAGAGTTTGGACCTGAGTAATTTAGAACAATCAAGGGGAAAATGGATAATCGTTTACCATTAAGGTGTCAGGTTGAGAATTCTGTGTTAGTGTCAGTCAAGAAGTAAATGTATTTACTAAGAAAACCTTTACTGAAGACGTTTTTCACCTTGAATTTTTATTACTTCAAGTACATGGGATGGGAAGTGATGTATACGACGGGATCAAGGTCTCAGGATTCAGATGTCATCAGTTAAGATGTCCTGGAAGAATGCATGGGACCCACATGTCGTCGGTTAAGATGTCCTGGAAGAATGCATGGGATCAAGGTCTCAGGACCCAGATGTCTGCAGTTAAGATATCCCGAAAGAATGCATTCTGACCCTTTTCTCCTCAAGTTGTCGATAGTCATTTGTCCTCTTGCTACAGCGAGAGCTCTCCCAGCTCCACTGGACGAGCGTAAGCTTGTTTACTTCACCAGGTTTAGGGCCTATCAACTGCTGGAGGCTCATTAGCAAGCTAACACCAAGAATACTTCAACCACTAAAACAGAGACTCACCTTAACTCTCAGTGTATGTACACTGAGAGATACATACATCATTGTGTGGGAATATATACCATGTTAAGTTGACGCAGATAG
>WNWK01000328.1:417500-485000 GCA_009830355.1 Cherax destructor | reverse complement strand
CTACCTCCGAACTCTCTAAGACACGAGTGCTACCTCCGAACTCTCTAAGACACGAGTGCTACCTCCGAACTCTCTAAGACACGAGTGCTACCTCCGAACTCTCTAAGACACGAGTGCTACCTCCGAACTCTCTAAGACACGAGTCCTACCTCCGAACTCTCTAAGACACGAGTGCTACCTCCGAACTCTCTAAGACACGAGTGCTACCTCCGAACTCTCTAAGACACGAGTGCTACCTCCGAACTCTAAGACACGAGTGCTACCTCCGAACTCTCTAAGACACGAGTGCTACCTCCGAACTCTCTAAGACACGAGTGCTACCTCCGAACTCTCTAAGACACGAGTGCTACCTCCGAACTCTCTAAGACACGAGTGCTACCTCCGAACTCTCTAAGACACGAGTGCTACCTCCGAACTCTCTAAGACACGAGTGCTACCTCCGAACTCTCTAAGACACGAGTGTTACCTCCGAACTCTCTAAGACACGAGTGCTACCTCCGAACTCTCTAAGACACGAGTGCTACCTCCGAACTCTCTAAGACACGAGTGCTACCTCCAAACTCTCTAAGACACGAGTGCTACCTCCGAACTCACTCTTCATGCCTCAAAATCTACGAACTCGACAGCTTTTCCTTTCTACCACGCCTCGTTGGACATGAGCACTTTCTTGGATCTCTGGGATGAAGCCGGAGATCGATGTCAGGTAAGAAGGGATGATAATCACCTCTCGATCTTGATCGCTGTGGGATATAGTTCAAGATGCTAAGGGGAGTTGTTTATCTTTCTCCTTATTGAGGGACTGTTGGGAAACGTAAGAGTTTAGGGAGAAGGAGGGAAGAAGAGAAGGAGAGAGGAAAAAGAAGAGAAGGTCTGAATTTGAAGTACGTATTATAGAGACAGTCAGCCACTTTGTATGAAGCCAGCCAACCAACCAAGCAGCGAATTACAAAACCACAAAGCTAGCCACATACAATGTAATCCACAAAGCCAGTCAGCCAGCCACCCAATTACCGAACTAAAAAGCCAGAAAACAACAAAATACAAGCCAGCCATATAACCAGCAACAAAGGTAGGCAGTTAAAAAAAAAAAGTCAGCCTGCATGACACAAAGCCAGTAAACCACAAAGCCATCCAGCTCCCTATTTCGAACAGTCAGCCAGTCAGCCAGTCAGCCAGTCAGCCAGTCAGCCAGTCAGCCAGTCAGCCAGTCAGCCAGCCAGCCAAGGTACGAGGCTTCATTTTTGTCCTGGTCACACACCATAGTCGTACCTCAGGCAACACTCTCCCTCCCTCCTTCCAATCCTATCCATCCTCCCTTCCCCTCCCTCCCTCCAATCCTATCCATCCTCCCTCCCTCCCTTCCCCCTTCTCCTCCTCAATTTTCCCACGCTCCCCCTTTCCCCATTCCCTCCCCTTTCCCAAGTACAGCATCTCTAAGCCTCCTAAGCAGTGTTTCTCTTCTCTCTCTCTCTCTCTCTCTCTCTCTCTCTCTCTCTCTCTCTCTCTCTCTCTCTCTCTCTCTCTCTCTTCCACTGGAAGACACAACGACGCTTCAAGCTCATGTAAACTTCCAGTGGACCACTGATATAAACCAACTCCAGTGGACCACTGATATAAACCAACTCCAGTGGACCACTGATATAAACCAAGTCTTCCAGTGGACCACTGACAAAAATATAATGTTCATTGAGGACAAATTTCAGTTGGTACGTCACGGAAGAATGAAATAAAAACAAGATCAGAGTACAAGACAAATTCAAACCACTCAATAGAAGGTAAGTCAAATGTGAGAGACCTGGGAGCGATAATGTCAGAAGATCTCAAGTTCCAGGACCACGATAATGTTATTATCACACCTGCAAGAGAAATAACTATATAACTAGAACCTTCAAATAAAAGGATGCCAAGCCAATTATGATACTCTTCAGGTCACTTATTCTCTCTAGGTTGGAATATTACTGTACATTATCGGTCACCATCAGAGCAGGCAGAACTGCTTAGCAGGAAAATGTACAGAGAACCTTCCCGTCTCTTATAAATTCAGTCTAGCACCTCTATTACTGGGAGCACATGAAGTTCCTAGAACTGTACTCCTTAGAACGTAGGCGAGAAAGGTACATCATAATCTACACCTGGAAGATCCCAGATTTACACACTGAAATTACTCCTTATAAACACGAGAGGCTTGGCAGACAGTGCAGGATACTTCCAGTGAAAAACAGAAGAGGATTAAGTACACTGAGAGAGAACTCAGTAAGTGTAAAGGGACCATGACTCTTCAACGCCCTCCCTTCATGCATAAGGGGAATCACCATCAAACCCTTAGCTATCTTCAAGAGGGAACATGTGTCAGATTCCTCTGAACAGTTAGTGATCAGCCGGGTTGTGGTGCGTACATTGGACTGCTTGATGGGTCAGACCAGTAACCAGGAGCCTTGGTCTTGAACCTGGCCGCGGGAGCGCTGACCTCAGGAAGAAACTCCAGGTAATCCTTCCCTTCCTTCATTCGTCCCTCCTTCTTCTCACCCTCTATCTATCTCTTTCTCCCTCTCTCACACCCTTGGTAATAACAATAATAATAATAATAATAATAATAATAATAACATCAATAATAATAACTGTTCTGAGAACTCATTACTAATAAGTTTTATTGACGAAACGATTTGAAAAATAAAGACAAACAGGTTACTGAACCAGCTTTTACCGGGACAACGTTTCGCTCTACGTAGAGCTTTATCAACTCGTGATAAAGCTCTACGCAGAGCGAAACGTTGACTCAGTAAGACTCTTTTGTTGAAAGCTGTGCTTTTTTTTTTTCCTCACTCGTCGATGGTGAGGCAGTACGACAGTCGCAAGCCGTGGTACGACAGTCGCAAGCCGTGGTTCGACAGTCGCAAGCCGTGGTACGACAGTCGCAAACCAGTACGACACTTGCAAATCTGTGAGGAGATGGAAGGGTTATCAATGGTCGTACTTTCAGACACAATGGTCGTACCTTCAAAGAAATAATTGTCGTACCTTCAAAACAATACTTTCGTAACAAATGATCGTACCTTCAAGACAATTGTCGTACCTTCAAGACAATTGTCGTACCTTCAAGACAATTGTCGTACCTTCAAAACAATTGTCGTACCTTCAAGACAATTGTCGTACCTTCAAGACAATTGTCGTACCTTCAAAACAATTGTCGTACCTTCAAAACAATTGTCGTACCTTCAAAACAATTGTCGTACCTCCAAAACAATTGTCGTACCTTCAAGACAATTGTCGTACCTTCAAAACAATTGTCGTACCTTCAAAACAATTGTCGTACCTTCAAGACAATTGTCATACCTTCAAGACAATTGTCGTACCTTCAAGACAATTGTCGTACCTTCAAAACAAATGTTCGTACTTTGAAGGGGTCGACTCATGGCTCCTGGCCCCAAGTCATAGCTCCTGGCTCCGATTATAGCTCCTGGCCTGTGTGTGTGTGTGCGCGCACACACACTATCACCCCCACTATCGTAGTCTGTGGTACAACCCCCCCACCAATGTAATAACCTTCCCCCCCTCTCCCACCCCCAACCCAATACTGTACACACACAAACCCCTTTCCCCTTCATGCCCTCCCCCTACCCCAACCCCCTCCACCCCTAGGCAAGCCCACCCCTCACCCCACGCCCCTTTTGTGCTCCTGTGCCCCCCTTCCCCGATTTAACCCTTTCACGGCAGTCCAGTGAACAGAGACGGGCAGAGGAAAGGGAGAAAGGGTGAAGTAAAGGGGGGTGATTCCACCAAAGGGAGGAGATAGGGAAGGGGAAGGGAGGGAGAAGAAGGGAAGGTCAGAAACTCTAGGCTGATGATTATATATTTTTTTTACTGTGGTCACGAAATTTCCGTTTTTGAGTCACAGCGACTCTCTAGATTTTTTTTTTTTTTTTTTTGGGGGGGGGGAGATGGGTCCTTCTCCAAGAGGGAGGTGCCTTGATGCTGGGGACGGGTTCTTGATCCAGGGAATTGGAGCTGATGTCAGCTATAGTCTGTATAAGTTGTTAAGTTGTATCACGTACTAGGAGAAATAAAAATTATTATTATTATTATTAGAATTATATTATTATTATTATTATTATTATTATTATTATTATTATTATTATTATTCTTGTTATTATTATTATTATCGTACCCTGGTTACCTCCCGGTACCCAGGAGATGACCCCTGAGTGTCAAGGGTAGTAGAACGGTTCGGTACGGTACGGTACGGTGCGGTGCGGAATTCGTGACGGTACGGCTGAGTTTTGGTTTAGTAGGGTACGTAAATTGCGGTACGGTATTTCAGACAGGTGGGGGAAACGGAAAATACCGTATTGTACCATGCTGTACCGTACTGTACCGTGTGTTACTGTGCTGTACTGTACCGTGCTGTACCGTACTGCCATCCTTGCTTTGTGTCCTGGCATTTTCCAGAGAATTTAACAACAATAACAATAACAAAAGCAACAAGAACATTTACCTTAACATCAACAACAATTACATTCACAACATCAACATTAATAATAAAATAAAATAATAATAATAATAATAATAATAATAATAATAATAATAATATTATTATTATTATTATTATTATTATTATTATTATTATTATTATTAATCTTTATTTCTACTAGTACATGATTCAACTTATACAGACCATAGCTGACATCAACTCCAATTCCGAAGGAGAAATCCTGGAAGTGTTTTGACTGTGTGTATGAGACTCAGGCATGATCCTGGAAGACATTATCCAGCTGTCAGCCACTGAGAGAGGCTTCATCGGGATCCTGGAAGGTTTCCAGCTCACATCTACTAAGCCTTAATGGCTCTGGAAAGTGATCTTCAGTTCACAACTACTAAGCTAAGCTTCATAATGGCCCTGGAAAGTGAGCTTCAGCTCACTGCTACTCAGGCAAGCTTCGCCGAGCTGAGGTCTTGTCACAACTGCTTCAGCAAAGGGAACAAATACCACAAAAAGTGGGTGATAAGGGAGGTGTGGGTATCGTAGCTGCCCCATGACCCATTTATGGTGGTTCCTGCATTTGCTGCCCTGCTGCCCCTGTTTCCGTGGGGCCCCTGGTCAATGGTCAGTGGCCCTGTGTGGCCCCTGCATTTCTGTGGGTGCTCGGGGCCGCGAATTTCGTTTTCTTTCTGGACCCCTGCTGGGGACCCCCTTGCTTCCTTGTGACTCATTCTTGCTGTGGTTCATCATAACGTAGTTCATCATTCTGTGGTGCATCATTCTGTGGGTTATCATTCTGTGGTGCATCATCCATTTAGAACCCTCGTGGATGAGTGGTCACAGTCCTGGGACTGCTACTCGCGTGGACACCGGTTCGAACCCCCTGTTCTTTCTCCTGTTTAACCACATGACTTACTTATCCCGTAGAAAAAAAGTATTTTGTGGATCTCTCTAAGCATTATAAATCATCATGGGGAAGCGCTAAACCCGTAGCATGAGAATGAAATACAGTCACCATTAACCCTAGGTAAGCGAAGGGCAACTCTGTTGCTGTGGATCAAGAGCTCTTCTGCAGACATGCCCGACTGGGAGACTGCAAAAAAAATAATTTCCTAAAAATTCTTGAAAAAAAAACTTGAAATGAAACGAAATCGCGTAAATTCTGGGTAATATCCACAGGAAATCCTGAATTCATAGGCGGTAGGGCTAGGTATAAGCCTATCTGAGCCGCCTATGAGCAGACGGTTGGGATCCTCTTATTATTGGCCATGTGGAGTCGGGAATCCCTCTCGGCCGCTCTTCATTTGTCATAACCAGCCACTTTATAGACAACCGCGATCACGGATTCCGAAATTTATAGTCCCCTTGTTGACGTCTCCCGGGCGACTGATCTTCTTTCTCCTGAAATACTGTTTCGATCCTGTAATTTCACTGCGTTCGCTGTATTTGACTGAAGAAGCCTACCGTGTGGGCGAAGCGGAATGTGTAGAGCGTTCAGAAATAGACAAATTGAAAAAGCGTTACAAAATAAACGATCTATTTTGAAGAGGAGATGCAAGTCTATAAATATAAATACCAGACATACCACCAATACACATATTCACATATTAGTGCCAGTAATACCACCAGTACGATAACTGGTATTAACATAAATGTAGAGAGATTCTGAAACCTGGCGACTGCGTCCCTGAGACTTTTACTGGCATATATATATATATATATATATATATATATATATATATATATATATATATATATATATATATATATATATATATATATATATATATATGAGAGAGAGAGAGAGAGAGAGAGAGAGAGAGAGAGATCGCAGTCAGCAGGACTCGATACTGCTACTGAGACGATCAAGATTCCCAGGCAGCGCTCTTATCCACTCAGCCACAAATGCCACATAATTTGGACAGCCTGGTCAGTGAGCCTCAAGCAAAATAAGTGTCAGGGACTCAAGACTGTTCAACTGCCTCTCAGCATACATAAAGGGGGATTACCAATAGACCCCTGGCGCTGGACAGGCACCTAATGTCAGTTCTTAACCAGCCGGGCTGTGGATCGTACATCGGTTTTTACGTGCGGCCAGCGGTAACAGCCTGGTTGATCAGGCCCTGATCCACTGCGAGGCCTGGTCACGGACAGAGCCGCAAGGACGTTGACCCCGATGACCCCCTCCAGATATACTCCAGGTATTCCACCACCGGAACTACCGCCAACAACTCGCTGACTTAGAGGGTCTTCTGAATTGAAAAAAAAAAAAAGATATTGATGTTTGGATAAGCTTTAGGAAGTTACTAAGTTCCTGAGCAGCAGTAATCAGGACACAGAAAGTTATAGCAAACAGAGTGAAATTGGAGGCTGCCACAGTGAAAAGCTCTGCTCCTCAAGGCACAGTACTCGCCCCACTTCTGTTTCTCATTCTTATAGCTGACATTGACAAGGACATAAATCATAGCACGGACATAAATCATAGCACCGACGATAGTAGAATTTGTATGAGAGTGGCGGCCATCAAAACACAGCCAACCTTCAACAAGGACAAATTTCGGTTGTAATGATATGGAAAATAATGAGGACTTAGAGATGTGAGGGGACTACAGAACGAATGCGAATCATTCAACAGAGGCGAAGGTCAAAGCGAGGGACCAGGGAGTGATAATGTCAGAGAATCTCATGACAACAATGTTGGTATTGTATCAGCAAGGAAAGTGACATGTTGGATAACTAGAACTTTCAAAACAAGAGATTCTGGGTCGGAGGCGATTCTCTCTGTGCTGGAATATTGTTGAATGCTGAAGACCTTCCACAAGGCAAGAAAAATTGCAGAGCTGGAGAACGTATAGAGAATCTTCACTGCCAGTGTAAATTTGGCCAAGTATCTGAACTACTGGGAATGCTTGAAGAGTCTTTAAACTGACCTGCTTGGAACTAAAGCGAGAAAGAAACCTCATAATCTACACCTGGAAAATTATGCGGGGATTGGTGTCTTCAAGAAAGCACTGGACAGGCACCTAAAGTCAGTACCTGACCAACTAGGCTGTGGTTCGTACGTCAGTTTGCGTGCGGCCAGCAGTAACAACCTGGTTGATCAGACTCTGATCCACCATGATGCCTGGTCTCAGACCGAGCCGCGGGGGCGTTGACACCCGAAACCCTCTCCAGGTAAACTCCAGGTAAACCTACACTATAAGAAAACAAGAGGCTTAGTAGACGATGCAGAACGCCTGTGAAAAGCATAAGAGAGAACTCAATTAACGCAAGGGGCCCAAGACTCTTCAATACACTCCATTCGCTCATTATAGGTATTAACAGCAACTTGATAAACTCCTGAAGTCAGTTCCTGACCAGTCGGTCTGTGGTGCATCGATAGGCTGCGCGTGGCAGGCACCAACAACGTGGTAGATCAGGTCGTAGACCAGAAGACCTGGTCTAGGACCAGATCAAGGGGACGGTGACCCCCCCGGAAGCAACTACAGGTAACCATCTATACCACCACAACAAATCACCCCTTGCTTCACTCTTCCCTTTCTCATCCCCTTTTCACTCATTTACAACATTTCCTAAACATTTCTAACATCCGTTTCTTTACTTTTCGCCTAAGAAACATGCAATACTCTGCCTTTCTTCTTCTTTCTCACTGAATTTAACGAAAAAGCGACAGTAGACTGTTAGAAATGCGAAGAAAGCTGTTATCTGTCAGTGGTTCTGGGGATTATCTTTCCCGAGGCCTGGTGTGAGACCAGGCCTCGGGGGGACACAGATAGCAGCTAAAGATGACGGTGAAGCATAGGAACGTAAGGAGGCCTCGAGGCCTGGTCACAGACCGGGCCGCGGCTGCGTTGACCCCCGAAACCCACCACCAGGTATACTCCAGGTAAGGAAGTCTTTTTTATCAGTCTTGGCTTGATGAGTGGTACGATCTGGAGGAAAAGGAGGTTGAGATAAGCTCTATACCAAGGTCGAGGCTCTAACCTCCGTCCTGTAATAACATAAACAACGACGCTACCATCTCAGCCAGGTCTCCCAGCGTCGAAAACAGTTGTAATGGGGTTTTCCCAGAGACCAAAAATCATTCGTCAAAATTTAAAGAGGCGGAGCCAGAAGCCACGACTCGACAACCCTATAAACACAACTAAGTGAGTACAACTAGGTGAGTACAACTAGGTGAGTACAACTAGGTGAGTACAACTAGGTGAGTACAACTAGGTGAGTACAACTAGGTGAGTACAACTAGGTGAGTACAACCAGACGAGTAAAACTAGGTGAATATTTCATTCACCACTTATCAAATACCGTATTTTCCGGCATATAAGGCGCACGAGTGGTGGCTACTTGCTGGCACAATATTTCCAAGCAGCTGTAACGTAACAATAGTAAACAGGACTCAAGTCCTGGAGATCGGAAGTAATGGGTTATAATTATATCCAGATCAACCAGGCTGTGACGGATATGTGGGGCAGCAGGCCTCCAGCAGCAACAGCCTGGTTGACCAGGCAAGCACCAGACGAGCCTGGCCCATGGCCGGGCTCAGAGAGTAGATAAACTCTCAAAAGCAGCAACAGCCTGGTTGACCAGGCAAGCACCAGACGAGCCTGGCCCATGGCCGGGCTCAGAGAGTAGATAAACTCTCAAAACAATTTAAAGGTAAAGGTAAAGCGTAACCCAAATCCTACCCTTGACCCTGACCTTCAGCATATAAGACGCAGGCTGATTTTTCCAAGACTTTTTGTGGAGAAAAGGCGCGCCTTATACGCCGGAAAATAGGGTAATACGTTTCCACAAACATGTGAGTCTACCAGTGCGTGCTGAAGGACACGCAGCAACACTCACGTCAGTAGAAGCAGAAGGAGCAGCAGCAGTTATAGTAGTAGTTAAAGCTACAGCAGTAACAGCAGCAGTAACAGCAGCAGCAATAGCAGCAGGAGCAGTAAAAACAGCACCAGCAACAACAGCAGTACAAGTGACATCAGTAACAGCAGCAGCACTAGTAGCAGCATCAAATGTCATCAACACATTATCACCACCACCACCACCACCACACCATAACCAGCACCACCACTACCACCACCAGCACCACACACCATCACCACCAGAACACACCACCACATACCACACACCACCACCACCACACACCACCACCACCACCACACATCACCACCACCACATACCACACACCACCACCACCACACACCACCACCACCACCACACATCACCACCACCACATACCACACACCACCACCACCACACACCACCACCACACACCACCACCACACACCACCACCACCACCACACACCACCACCACCACCACCACCATCACCACATACCACACACCACCACCACCACCACACACCACCACCACCACACATCACCACCACCACCACCACCACACACCACCACCACCACCACCACCATCACCACATACCACACACCACCACCACCACCACACATCACCACCACCACATACCACACACCACCACCACCACACACCACCACCACACACCACCACCACCACCACACACCACCACCACCACCACCATCACCACATACCACACACCACCACCACCACACACCACCACCACCACCACCACACATCACCACCACCACCACACACCACCACCACCACCACCACCATCACCACATACCACACACCACCACCACCACCACACATCACCACCACCACATACCACACACCACCACCACCACACACCACCACCACACACCACCACCACCACCACACACCACCACCACCACACACCACCACCACCACCACCACACACCACACACCACCACCACCACCACACACCACCACCACCACCACCACCATCACCACATACCACACACCACCACACCAACACCAGTAATGATCTATGGTACTCAACAGAGAGTAATCACTCAGACCTTATTCCCTCGACTCTTTATTGGTCGTCGATGTGCCTGAGGGAGGACGCACTAGCCAATCAGCGCTGAGCTTCCCACCTACTTTGTGTTTACACTCTTCCAGTGCAGCCTCAGTGTTTATTTCTTCATTTTTTCCCCACCACCAACGTAACATTCTAACATTAAAAAATCCCATGGAATTTTGAAGGCAAACTGAAAAAAATAACATCAACACTACACGATGTTAGTAATTTCGTCTCTAAGCTCTTGTGGCTGGTGAAGGGCTCTTGATCTAGGCAATGTATGGGCCCCTACGGATTTATCGCTTCCCCGTGGATTTAGTAATAATCGTTGTTTGACGTGAAGGCACTCGGGAGAGGGGATTTACGAGCTGGATTATTTTTGGGTATTTCAGTGAGTTCTCTGCACTTACGACAGCTGTGTGGAGTATCTGGTTGTGAGGTTGTTGCTGCTACTGCTGCTGTTTTTGCTGTTGCTGGCAGTGCTGCTGCTATTGCGAGGACCGCTACTGCTAGTGCCGTGGCTGCTGCTGCGAGGACTGCTACTGCTCCTGCCGTGGCTGCTGCTGCGAGGACTGCTACTGCTGCTGCGAGGACTGCTACTGCTCCTGCCGTGGCTGCTGCTGCAAGGACTGCTACTGCTGCTGCGAGGACTGCTACTGCTCCTGCCGTGGCTGCTGCTGCGAGGACTGCTACTGCTGCTGCCGTGGCTGCTGCTGCGAGGACTGCTACTGCTGCTGCCGTGGCTGCGGCTGCGAGGACTGCTACTGCTGCTGCCGTGGCTGCTGCTGCGAGGACTGCTACTGCTCCTGCCGTGGCTGCTGCTGCTGCGAGGACTGCTACTGCTCCTGCCGTGGCTGCTGCTGCTGCGAGGACTGCTACTGCTCCTGCCGTGGCTGCTGCTGCTGGTGTTACTTTTATTAATTCTGGTGCCGTTGTCGCTGGTGCTAGGGATGCTGCTTTTGCTGTTATGGATGCTGTCGGTGGTGATGCTGTTAGTGCTGCACTGCTGTTGGTGGTGCTGCTGCTGCTGTTTCCCTTCTCTCACAGATTCGTCTTTCTACCCGAAGATTGTGTGGCAATACTGACTGTTTGGGTTGGTGTTATGTTTTGGTGTTGGTGCACGTGGTGGTGGTGGTGCACGTGGTGGTGGTGGTGCACGTGGTGGTGGTGGTGCACGTGGTAGTGGTTCACGTTGGGGTGGTGTTGCACATGTTGGGTGGTGGTACAAATGAGTGATGGAGTGTTCGTTTTGGTGGTGCTCTTTCCTTGTGGTGGTGTACGTAGGCGGTACTATTGGTGCACGTGCTGGTGCACGTGGTGGTGGTGCACGTGGTGGTGGTTGCGGTGGTGAAGGGGGTGTGTTCGGCGGTATTGGGCTGGATGAGGTGGGGCAGGCGGGGAGGTGCACTCTGGGGGTAGTGGGGCGGGGAGGTGCACTCTTGGGGTAAGGGGGCACTGGCAACCCCGCTACGGTCGGGGCGCGAGCACACCATCTCTCTCACACGGCCGCGCGCCGCCGCTTGCCCCACACCACCGTGTCTGCACCCTTGCCGCTATTCCTGCGGCATCAGTCCACGCCGCACTCTCCCGCACTCGTAGCAGCGCCGCGGGTGTGAACACCAGCAGCGGCGGCCCGGCATCACACCCCTCAAAACAGTGTCTTTAACAGTAGTGCCTAAAAAGGTGCCATCGGCTCCTTCCGCCCTATTATAAGCATTCCGCCCACTTAAGGATACCTTCCAGTGCCTAATTCTTCTTTCGGCATTGAATTAGCCGGCATCGCTGGACCGGTAGCTGGTCCGGTGGTCCACCTAGCTATCGTTGAAGCCAAGAATTCCTGCCACAGGAACCACAATTACTGAACTAACTCCTTTGCGAGGTACCACTCTGGCTGGCTGGCGTCGTCGTAAGACCCGTTGCGACAGGAGCCACGACTAGCATCGTAACTTGCGTGGTCCGACCTGACCACCACCACGCTTGTCGTCATTACCTATGACAGGAGCCGACCCGACCGAGGCCTGCTTTCCCGACCCCACGCGCCGCCCGACATGAGATGATTTGTGTTTTGTGTGATTTTGTGTGAAAACCGTGGGAAAAATTTGACAAGTTGTGCCAAGGAGTGTAGTGTTGTGGAGCGGCCGCGCTCTATACCTCCCTGGTAAAGGGAAGCTCCCACAATACCAGGTGAATTCGAGGTGAATTGGGGTGAGAATTTGGACAAAAAAGGCCAAACACGGAGGCTTGTCTGGCCATTTATCAAAGGCGAGAAGTCACCGCTGGGTAAAGGGGAAACCTCCAGAGAACTAAGCCCGACAATTTATTTTAATCTAAGAAAATACACAAAGGTGACAGGTTTGAAAAAGTACACCGGTAGCCCTGTACGTTGCCAGCCCCAGTGTTATTACTGCTGCTGCTGCGGTGACCACCAGAAATCCCAGGAAACAGGTCACAGCCCACAGCATCCAGGAGGTCACTAGCTAGAGAATCACCTCTCTCACCCGCAGTGATTTACCCAGTGTCGTATAATAGAGCATAAATTACTCCTTTGAGTAAAGTGAAATTAGGTGCACCCCTTAAAAATATATATATATATATTTATATATAAATATATATATATATATTTTTATACATGTGTGCAGTGCGAGAGTGAAGGTGAGAGAAGGCAAGGAACACAGCCTCCACCTCTCTCTGGATGGGAAGCGTCGTGTCCACCAGAGACCTGGATGCGCTCTTCTAGTCGACTGAAACACTCCCATAGGTGAGCTTCCCTTCCTGTTTTAAAACGCATTACTACTAGTGGGTAGAGGGACTGACCTCCCATCACTGTACCACTGCTGCTAGTGCATACACGGGTGTGTGTATTAGTAGAATATACTGATAAGTCTATATTAATAAAGCTCACTGAGGCCAATAAGGCTCAATATTCGGTTTGGGGAATTTTATTGAGAAGACGTTTCGCCCACCAGGGATTTTTATCAATGCTTGTTAACCTCTCTGGTGGACGAAACGTCTTCTCATTAAAATACAACATACCACACACTGTGTCTTATTTACGCGGATATGTAAGACACACACAACAGTTGGGTATGTATCTGTAGAGACGTTTCGCCCTCTCAGCAGGTTCTTCAGTCGAAATACACAGCTGACAAATACTGGAGACAACAGAAATAGCCATCTACTTTTGTCTTCTCCAGTATTTAAGTCTCCTTTACATTTCGACTGAAAAAAAAGCCTGCTGAGCAGACGAAACGTTTGTATCAATTAAAAAAAAAATCCCAGCTGTTGCACGTTTAGCTTACCCATCCACTTATCGGTACTGTATAGCATTACTGCAATGATGCACGGATGTATTCTGTATGCTACAGTCATGTCTTCCAAGCAGGAGTTATATACCTTGTGTGTATGCTCTTTTGGTTTACTGTGGGAAAAAAAATCGACTGTCTGTGGCTGTCTGCATTATTTTAAGCTAGAAATTTCATTCTTGCCAAAAAAAAAAAAAAACATAGTATATAATTCGTGTCCACAAACTAATGGGATTTGATTCGTGTCCAAAAACTAATAGGATCTAATTAGTGTCAAGAAACTAATGAGATTTGATTCGTATCCATAAACTAATGGGATCTGATTCGTGTCCAAGAACTAATGGGATTTGATTCGTGTAAAAAACTAATGGGATTCATTCGTGTTAAAAAGTAATTGCATTTAATTCGTGTGGAAAACTAATGGGAATTGATTCGTGTCCAAAAACTAATGGGATTTGATTCGTGTCCAAAAACTAATGGGATTTGATTCGTGTCCAAAAACTAATGGGATTTGATTCGTGTCAAGAAACTAATGGTATATGATTCGTGTCAAGAAACTAATGGGATATGATTCGTATCAAAA
The DNA here is from genome assembly GCA_009830355.1 of Cherax destructor. Classification (NCBI taxonomy): domain Eukaryota; kingdom Metazoa; phylum Arthropoda; class Malacostraca; order Decapoda; family Parastacidae; genus Cherax; species Cherax destructor. The sequence continues at coordinate 470,725 of WNWK01000328.1, read as the reverse complement.
AAGAAATTCCATCTAATTCGTGTCCAGAAACTAATGGAATTTTATTCCTGTCCAAAAACTAATGGTATTTTTTTTAATGTCGTAGTAACATAAGCAAAAAAAAAAAATCCTCCCATATATTGAAAACTAATAGGAAAAAAAAGTCACTCTTCAGTAGCTCGGGCAACGGCAAATTTAAAAGCGGAAAATTAATTTTTGAATGTTTAATTATTCCAATTAATTTTTTTTAAGTAAATCTACGTGAAAAAAATCTTATGTACAAGGGAAACTCTTGGAATTGTAGGAAATGGAAGAATTGTGTAATTTTGTAAATAAACAGAACAGACAGAGGCTTGACACACAAAAATCTCAATTATTATGAGATAATATTTCACCATGATGGATAAGACTTGGGTACGTGTATTGCCGGAACGTTTCGTCTGCACCAAAGGCATCTTCAGTAGCATACAGTAGAATTTCTGCTGTATTCTCTACCCAGGTAGATCTGTCGATAAATTAGACACATGTGCAAAATTTGGGTATCTTTATTGAGGAAACGTTTCGCCACACAGTGGCTTCATCAGTCCATACGAAGGAGAATGGTGAAGAACAGGAGGAGTTTGAGGTAATCAGTCACTCACCATTTTACTTTATATTGGACTGATGAAGTCACTATGTGGCGAAACGTTCCTCAATAAAGATACCCAAGTGTTACATATGTGCCTAATTTATCAACTTGTCGGCTCTCTGAACCATTTTTCTACAGATCTGTCTGTGCCTTGATAAAGCTCACTCTGCGGGCGAAACGTTGTCAATAAAGAATCGTATTATACCACATTTTTGTTCATTTTTTCCATTCGTTTGACACGAAACTAAAGCTTAAAGCAATACAGCTGATGTTTTCCTCACGGTAAACCAAAAGAGGATATACACACACGCAATAAGCGCACCTAAGTGTCTACAGCAATTTGTCCTCACTACATACCATGAATAAGTCTAATATTTCACCAAATCATGGCTTTGCAAATGCTGGGCGGCCGCTTCGATCGCCAGCACCACCTCGCGTCACCCTCTCTCATAGCGTCTCCGTTATTTCTGAAGACCTCTAATTATCCGAATTAACAAGGTGACTTAATAAATGTATGTTAAAACTTAACCCTTGGCGGTACAGGTAAGAGCAGTCGTTCCCGTTAAGTGTTATTTTTGTTTGTTTTTAACTGCTGTCCATGTTCAACTAGCAGTAAATAGGTACCTGGGTGGTAGTCGACCGGTGTGGGCCGCATCCTGGGGACCAAATTTACCTAATTTGCCCGAAATGCTTTGCATAGCCAGGGGCTTTCTGCATAGTGTCATTGATGTTAGCTATGGTCTGTATGCGTTGTATCACGCAATTATAGAAATATTATAATTATTTATATTATTATTATTGCTATTATTATTGTTGTTGTTATTATAAGCGCTAAGCCTGTAGGAGCATACAGCACCTGGAGAATGGTAGGTAATTAGTTAGGCAGGTTCTTATTCAATCCAATCCTTCTCACTCATCAAATTGTGATGGCTTGCAATATTGACAAAGTTGATGAATAAGACGCAACACATGGGGATCTTTATTGCCGAAACGTTTCGCCCGCGCAAACATGCGTCTTACCTCGGAAGAAAGGAGAATATTACACCGCCGACATGACAAGTAGGAATTTCGACGTGATCAGTCCGTAAGCCTTAGTAGGAGTTGGTCGGTCCCTCAACGCTCTCCCTCGTATATCTGTCCAACATATGTTTTAAAGTTAACCAATATTTTAGCTTCCAATAACCGTACTTAGTAGGTGGTGATGACGGTCGTGTGTACCTCAGTCACCCGAAAACAATCTCCGCTGTACCGCGACACCGCCGACACTTAACCCCCGCTAGTTCTTTCCACGTTGCTAGCATTCTGAACGCCGTGAGTATGATTCACGAGGGAGGGATAAGTGGCAGTATCCTGTGGGAGTGTCGCGACGCCTCCCGCAGAGGGAATCAGACCGGAAATGCGATGGGATTCGGTCGTGTGGGGATGAGATCACGACTCTTGTGTGAGCTGGTCCCTTGATCCTCCTTTCTAATATTGATGCTGTTGGGGAAGTGTTGTGAGGTATTAATTCACAATCGCCTCTGATTTCAGTCAGGAAAACAGAATTTGTCAACACTCTAAGCCACATAAACCACTCCAACTAGATGTGGATAGTAGAAGAAATAATCCCAAGTAGAAGGAATATATATATATATATATATATATATATATATATATATATATATATATATATATATATATATTTATTTATTAAAATAAATAAAAACAAACGTTCCTGAACTCACAAGTTTCCCGCTGCCAGACGTAAGCCCGTAGCTTGACCTCGTTAATATAGGTAAAAGCATCGTTAAATACGGGTTAATATGCATTAATCTTAAAGAATAACGATAACTGATTAACACAGAATTAAAAAAAATCGTAACATATTAGTTCGTTCAGAAAGGCACGATATATATATGTATATATCGTGCCCTTTCTGAACGAACTAATATGTTACGATTTTTTTTAATTCTGTGTTAATCAGTTATCGTTATTCTTTAAGATTAATGCATATTAACCCGTATTTAACGATGCTTTTACCTATATTAACGAGGTCAAGCTACGGGCTTACGTCTGGCAGCGGGAAACTTGTGAGTTCAGGAACGTTTGTTTTTATTTATTTTAATACCCAAGTGTTTGTACATATGTGCTTCTTTGTATATATGTGCAAATTGTTACATATGTATCAGTGCAACCACATTTCATCAGCACCACCGATGCTGTCAGCACCACCGATGCTGTCAGCACCACCGATGCTGTCAGCACCACCGATGCTGTCAGCACCACCGACGCTCCCAGCACCACTGATGCTACCAGCACCACCGACGCTCCCAGCACCACCGACGCTACCAGCACCACCGACGCTACCAGCACCACTGATGCTACCAGCACCACCGACGCTCCCAGCACCACCGACGCTCCCAGCACCACCTACGCTTCCAGCACCACTGATGCTACCAGCACCACCGACGCTCCCAGCACCACCGATGCTTCCAGCACCACCGACGCTTCCAGCACCACTACCACCACCACAATTACTAGCAACACCACCACTTTTAACAGCACCACTACAACAACTACCATCACCTGTGAAATAAGCATGACTACCAGCAATAATCAACCCGACTACCATAGTCACTAACATTACCAACAATTCCACCATCAAAACTACCACCAGCAACTCTGACAACCACCATCATCATCAGCAATAATACTACAACCATCTTAGCCACCACCAAGCACCACTACCACCACCAATTACCACTATCACCAATGTTAGAAGCACCACCACCTCCTACCACCATCATCAGCACTGATTCCACCACCAGCGACAATAGCCCCACCACCACCAGTAACACCACCGCCACCACCAGTAACAACCACCACCACCACCAGTAACACCGCCACTACTGCCAGTAACACCACAACCACCACCAGTAACATAACCACCACCAGCACCAGTAACACCACCACCAGTAATAACACCATCACCACCACCACCAGTAACAACCACCACCACCACCAGTAACACCGCCACTACTGCCAGTAACACCACAACCACCACCAGTAACATAACCACCACCAGCACCAGTAACACCACCACCAGTAATAACACCATCACCACCACCACCAGTAACACCACCACACCACCACCAGTAACAACACCACCAGTAACTCAACCACCACCAGTAACTCCACCACCACCACCAGTAACACCACAACCAGTAACACAACCACCACCAGTAACTCCACCACCACCACCAGTAACACCACTACCGCCAGTAACACCACCACCACCAGTAACACCACTACCGCCAGTAACACCACCACCACCAGTAACACCCCGACCTCCACCAACATTACGCCCTGTATCAAGCTAAACCTCTATACAGAGCGAAACATTGTAACCTGATAAATCCTTGTGTGCACGAAACGTGAACACATTCCCTACACGGAGAGAAACATCTTCCCCTCTCACCAGCATTTCGCCAACCACCAACAACAATGCCACAAAAATGGCTGAATTGGCACGTTGTGTGAATACTTTCTTTCCCTAATTGAATACAAAACAAAAAAAATATATATCCCTTGGTAGACAAGGGCATACTGTCTACCCAAATTAGTGTACATGCACCCGTAGTCCTTCGTAGACAACGATGCGCCATCTATCCAAATTAATTTGGGTGAAAGCGGCCAAAGAAATTGCTAGGAACAGCGAGCAGGCGACTCCCATTACAGATATGATGTAACTACTAGTAATTATACAGCTCAGAGGGAGAAATGTATGTTTTGGTCTGGGCTCCAGGGGGTAGCAGCCCCCCTCGCTCGCGCCTCATTAGTAGATTGACGAAAATGCTACGTTACCTTTGCGTTAAGGGCGTTAATTGAGGTATGGGTCCAAGGCTTGTTCGTTGTTGTTGCTTTGTGACACAGCTGCCAACGTTAGTTTATCTGGTCGATTTTTCATGTTGGGAACTGTTATGGGTTGCGACATCTGTTGCTGCTGTTATTCCCTGTTATATCTGTTACATCAGTTAAAAGGTCCCAGGGGGCCATCGCCCCCTCGGGCCCGAGACCGGACCTCCAAGATGATTAAAAAAACACTAGGAGAAATATAAATGATGGAGGTTCGTTATGCACTGGTCTTGATCCAGGGACTTGGAGGTACCCTCCCGTTTCTCGGATCAAACCTGATAGCCTCTCATTCTCCAGGTACTGTGCGACACATACAGATTTAGCATTTCCCCATAAATATAATAATAATAATAATAATAATAATAATAATAATAATAATAATAATAATAATAATAATAACAGACTTTGTCTGCACTACTTTTTAACTGTTTAGGAATAAATATCCTCAAGTTTCTTAGGAATATTTTAATGTTATGGAGAAATATCGTGAAAGGGTCTTGGAGTATCTTCAGGTGGTCGCCTCACTTCTCGAGGTAGATTCAAGTAACTGAGGTAATCAGGTCTTCCAGTGGACGGTAGAAAATACTATGATGTTGAGTGGTGACAAATTGCAGTTGCTCAGATATGAGGAGACATGAGGAACTCTGTAATAACGGCATAATTATCGACAAACTGTTAGGTAAATGTACACAGATCCAAGTAATGTGACATTTTATTGTGGAAACGTTTTATTGTGGAAACGTTGCTACAGTAAAATGACACATTAGTTGTATCTATGTCCAGTTACCTAACATGAGGTACTCAGACGAAACACTGAGTACCAGACACAGTAAGCTCAACATATAGAAGATAAAGACCACGTAAATCACCTGGATATAAGAAAGTCACTGACTAATCTTTTAAAGAACACAATAAAGCAAATGCTTTGAAGACCTGGAAAATAACATGATGGAATAATAGGAAATGTCAAAACAAGATCAATATTGTGTCAGTGATGATGCTATTCACATCACTTGTGCTCTCTCACTTGGAGTACTGCACAGTGTTGACAAAGCCCTTCAGAGTAATATAGATAGCAGTGCTGAAAAAAAATTACAGGAAGCATTTACTGCTTATATAGAAGCAACAAGACATTGAAACTACCGAGAACATAAGAAATAACCCAACCTAGTCAGGTCAGGTCAGCCAACCTAGTCAGGTCATGTCAATGAACTTGATATATACTTTCTTGAAAGAAGGCGAAATTCACAACAATATACACATGGAATATACTGGACGGCCTGTTCCCAAATCTGCGCACTGCCATAACAATGTCCTGTACTGTGGTGAGAGATTTGGAAGTGTAAAATATACCAGGTGAAAAGTAGGGTCGTCAGGGGCACAGTAAGAGAACACTGCATCAACATCCATGATCCAAGAGTCTTCAACCTGCTACCAGCAGGTGTGTAGAAGTGTAGACCTTTTCAAGAGGAATCTGGATCACTATCTCCGCCAAGTGCCGGATCAGCCAGGCTGCGATATGTGTTAATTTCCAGTTCGACCAGGAAATGAACAAGGAAGCCTGGCCCAAGGCCGGGCTGCTAGAGTAGAAAAACTGCCAAAAATAGGTCACAGGTCAGAATCAAGGGTTATCTTAAGATGACTGAGGAATATTTTATTAAGGGTAAAGACGTATTTGAAGGTGATTCAGAAATATCTAAAGGTAGATTGAATATCTCAGTTTACCTTGAGATATGACTCGATCTTCATAGGATCAGAAAAGAATTCTTCCTCCGTAAGCCAAGTGTGTCGTAAGAGGCGACTAAAATGCCAGGAACAAGGGGATAGTAACCCCTTCTCCTGTATATATTACTAAGTGTAAAAAGAAGAAACACAATCTTTTCTTCTTTTTCTGGTCACACTGCCTCGGTGGGAGATGGCCAGTGTGCAAAAAAATATAATATTCCTCTATAGCTTCTCAAAGAAGATTAAAGGAATATTTTGGGGTTATCGAGGAGAATCTCGAGGTTGATTGAGGTGATCAGTCTACCTCAGTCTACCTCAGTCAAGGTGATCAGTCTTTCTCAATCAAGGTGACTAACCTGACTCAGCGTATCTCAAAGGTAGAATGAGGTGATCAAGACCTAGGAGGCAGCAGGTGTCTAATGACATGAAGTGACCTGACTTCTGATCCATCTCTGGAAGGCTGGCTTTGATACCCAGCTGGGCCAACTGGCTGTGATACCCAGCTGGACCAGCTAGTAACTGTAACTTTGTGGTGTAACCCAGATAGAAGAGTAAGCTGGACCTGCTAGGAAACGTAACGCTGGTGAAACCCAGCTACAACAGCCAGTTGAACCAGCTAGGAAACGTAACTTTCTGTTGAAACAGGTAACACAGCCAGCTAAACAAGCTATGAACTGAAACTTTGTAGATTTCTCTTTCTCTCTCTCTCTCTCTCTTATTTTCGTCCCAAAATAAGTAGCATTTGTCACGAGATATCGTTTCTTTCATCGCAAAGTAGCAAGAATTAGTGCGTGTCCGTGATAGGAATGGCGCGGACATCGTGTCCGTGATAGGAATGGCGCGGACATTCGTCTAGAGATATTAATGCTCGTAGAAAACTTCCCACAAAACGACGAATTCCAGAAATGGATTGCGGGAGCGTGCGTGACTCCAGTTCTTTACCCCAAAACGACAGTTTCCCTACGGGTGCGCAACTTTTATGGGGCGGAGCTAAAGTGATGAGTTTGAGATATATTAGAAATGTGTTATCTTGCGTTTCGGTCATTCAGTTTTCGTTTACAATATATTATTTTTTTCTAAAAGAGGGGTTGTTTTATTTCACGTGTTTTTTTTTTTTTTTTTTTTTTATAACTAGCCAAGACGAGTCTCCACTAAAGTGAGCTTTATGTTGAGGGTTATAATCTGTCACCGGGAGAAATTATGGCATTATTGCAGTAAGGTGAAATTATCGTAAAACAGGGAATGGCTGGGAGTTGATGGAGGTGTGTGTGTGCTCACCTAGTTGTGGTTGCAGGGGTCGATTCATAGCTCCTGGCTATGGTGTGGGTGGTTAGAGGTCGAGCCTTAGTTCCTGCCCCCTCCTCTTCGCTAGTCACTACTAGGTCCACTCTCTGTCACTGCTCCAAGAGCCTTATTGTACCTCTTCTTAAACCTATGTATTGATCCTGCCTCTACTACTTCACTCTCCAAATTGTTCTACTTTTTGACAACTCTAAGGCTGAAGAAATACTTCCTAACATACCTGTGTGTGTTTTTGTGTGTGTGTGTGTGCATGCATGTGTGTATTTGCGTGTGTACATGCGTGTGGCACCCAGGGTTATCAAGGCATAATGTGTTGTATTGATCCAACAAACTTATGGAAACGCCACGCCACTTTACTGCTTCATTCAACTCATTAATAACCGCTCCAGGAATACGCATAACTCTGGATTAGTGATACGCCAGTGATCTCCGCGTGGTACGCAGGCACCGCTGGTCAGTTTGAGCGGAAAAAAAACAGTGATTATGATAAATGAGTTCATGTTGCGTCACTGATGTGATTAAGTAAATGTTCACTCGTTTGATGATTTACGTCTTTTACAAAACAAGGAACCGAAGCTTTGAAAAATACTTGGAAAAAATCTAATACACAAAAAAACGTAGAAATTGCTTTATATAATGTTTTAGAAAGTGTTAATTACACAGAAAACGTAGAAATAGTTTTCTAAAATGATTTAGAAAGTGTTAATTACACTGAAAACGTAGAAATAGTTTTCTAAAATGATTTAGAAAGTGTTAATTACACTGAAAACGTAGAAATAGTATTCTAAAATTATTTAGAAAGTGTTAATTACACAGAAAACGTAGAAATAATTTTCTAAAATGATTAGAAAGTATTAAAATTATTTTTCAATGTGTTAAATTTCCTATAAAGTGGGAATTTGAACACTTGTTATATTTACAAACCTCTTAAAATATTTCTTTTACCATGACTAAAAAAATTTATGCATATTTAATAGAGAAATTACCAAGATTAGCGAGTCTAGAATTTTTCTGGAATTATTAATGACGCTGAGGAAAATTTATATAGAAGGTAAAAAGTATATGAGGTCCCTCAGAAAAAAAAAAATTGGCTGGTGAGAAAATTGCAAGTTTGGCCGGTGTGATAATTTGTGATGATAAGCGTGTTGTACGATGCTCTGAGATTTGTGCTCACAAGTTGAGCACTAGTGTAAAGGTGTACATCACACACACACACACACACACACACACACACACACACTTTAACTGCTAAACAAGCGTATCGAGGACACATTGATCCGCTAATTTCAACTAACGCCTAAATCCTACGTGTTAGTTGATATTAACCGATTAATATTTACACCCGAGCCCTCTCCCACTAAGGTAAAGTGACCCTAAGACGAAGAAAACACTTTCACCATCACTCATTCAATCACTGTTCTTATAAACACACACACACACACACACACACACACACACACACACACACACACACACACACACATATATATATATATATATATAGATATATATATATATATATATATATATATATATATATATATATATATAAGAATCTTCAAGGAAAAACATCATGATGTATAATCATAATTAATAATTACAAAAAAATTAACAATCCCGAACTTGTGATACAAATGTTTGGCAGAGTGAATTGGGACACATATCCAGACACATGTTTCTCATTTCACAGTTGTTGGACAGGAAAACGATGAGGGGCGTAAACAGAACCTTCAATACGAGACGCGGAGCCGATGATAATATCCTTGATATTTATTCTCCACGGGCTGGAATATTGCTGTAAAAAATAATAATAATAATAATAATAATAATAATAATAACAATAATAAATACCTACGTAAGGGGGCGAAGGCTGGCGAAGAGTTCTTGATCCTAGGGATTGGAGCTGTCCCTTCCCTTCCTCTGATTGAACCTAATTTCCTATTACATCCGAGATTGGTAACATTCAGCTGAGGCTGAGTATTACGTAAATTTGTAACCCAGTGTGCTCTAACTTTCTCTAACTTACTTTAACTTTCTCTAACTTACTTTAACGTGCTCTAACTTACTTTAACTTGCTCTTCAGTCTTAACTTAATATTCCAACTTGATAGTCCTGTTCTCATCTCTAACTTTCTCTTATGCTAACTTAGTCTATCTATAGTCTTACTTTACACTCTAAATTTATCTAGATTCTAACTTTATACTCTTAACTTACTCGATATTTTTACTACTACTTTATTTTGCTTTATATTATCACTTATTTTCTGAACTAACTTTATATTCTATCAATTCTGTTATGTACTTTCTAATTTACTTTCTGGTTTAACTTTGTAATCTATCTGGTTTGAGTTTTAAAGTGTTCGTTAGTGAGTTTTAAGGTCGTTAGTGAGTTTTAAGGTCTTCGTTAGTGAGTTTTAAGGTCGTTAGTGAGTTTTAAGGTCTTCGTTAGTGAGTTTTAAGGTCTTCGTTAGTGAGTTTTAAGGTCTTCGTTAGTGAGTTTTAAGGTCTTCGTTAGTGAGTTTTAAGGTCTTCGTTAGTGAGTTTTAAGGTCTTCGTTAGTGAGTTTTAAGGTCTTCGTTAGTGAGTTTTAAGGTCTTCGTTAGTGAGTTTTAAGGTCTTCGTTAGTGAGTTATAAGGTCTTCGTTAGTGAGTTTTAAGGTCTTCGTTAGTGAGTTTTAAGGTCTTCGTTAGTGAGTTTTAAGGGTAGGGCTTAGTGAGTGTCAAGGCAAACGCTTCGTTAATGATTTTCAAGGGAAAGCCTTCTTTAATTTTAAGGGAAATGTTTACTGAATTTCAAGGTAAAGATCTCGTTACTGAATATCAATCGAAATATTTCGTTCGTTTCAAGGGAAAAGGCCTCGTTACTTGGTTTCAAGGGAAAAGGCTTCGTTACTTGGTTTCAAGGGAAAAGGCTTCGTTACTTGGTTTCAAGGGAAAAGGCTTCGTTACTTGGTTTCAAGGGAAAAGGCTTCGTTACTTGGTTTCAAGGGAAAAGGCTTCGTTACTTGGTTTCAAGGGAAAAGGCTTCGTTACTTGGTTTCAAGGGAAAAGGCTTCGTTACTTGGTTTCAAGGAAAAGGCTTCGTTACTTGGTTTCAAGGGAAAAGATTTCGTTACTTGGTTTCAAGGGAAAAGGCTTCGTTACTTGGTTTCAAGGGAAAAGGCTTCGTTACTTGGTTTCAAGGGAAAAGGCTTCGTTACTTGGTTTCAAGGGAAAAGGCTTCGTTACTTGGTTTCAAGGGAAAAGATTTCGTTACTTGGTTTCAAGGGAAAAGGCTTCGTTACTTGGTTTCAAGGGAAAAGGCTTCGTTACTTGGTTTCAAGGGAAAAGGCTTCGTTACTTGGTTTCAAGGGACAAGGCTTCGTTACTTGGTTATAAGGTAAAGGCTACGTTATTTTCCACGCTTGTCGGGTTTAAGAAATTTGTCATCCTTTTCCAGTATTGACATTTCGGATTTTTTATCGGGCAGTGGTCGGCCCTACGGTGGCGGTTGGAGGGAAGGTGGGAGGGAGGGAGGGAGGGAGGGAGAGAGGGAGGGAGGGAGAGAGGGAGGGAGGGAGAAGAGATGGAGAAAAGAGACTAAAAGAGAGATATGGGAAATTCTCAAATGTATTTACACTTAGATTTATTAACTCTCTCTCTCTCTCTCTCTCTCTCTCTCTCTCTCTCTCTCTCTCTCTCTCTCTCTCTCTCTCTCTCTCTCTCTCTCTCTCTCTCTCTCTCTCTCTCTCTCTCTCTCTCTCTCTCTCTCTCTCTCTCTCTCTCTCTCTCTCTCTCTCTCTCTCTCTCTCTCTCTCTCTCTCTCTCTCTCTCTCTCTCTCTCCTTCTCTCTCTCTCTCTCTCTCTCTCTCTCTCCTCTCTCTCTCTCTCTCTCTCTCTCGTGTAAGAGAGGCCGCTTAACTAACACTTGTGAAAATGGGTCTGTCATCCACTTTGTTGAAAATGAGGAATTAAAGCCAGAGTAAAAAAATAAAGCAAATAATATAGTTTCAGAGATATTAAAAGCCGAACTTCTATTATATTAAATAATGAAAATAAAACTATTTAGATTTTGTCGTCTGGGTTATTTTATTATACACCTCTTAGTACACTAAGAGTAAACACAGTAAGTGTCCAGGGTCCAAGACTGTTCAACAGCCTCCCACCAGCCATAAGGGGAATTAAAAATAGACCCCTGGTTGTCTTCAAGAGGGAGCTGGACAGATACCTAAACTCAGTACCGGATCAGCTGGGCTGTGGGTCGTACGTTGGAGTACGTGCGGCCAGCAGTAACAGCCTGGTTGATCAGGCCCTGATCCACCGGGAGGCCTGATCATGAACCTGGCCGCGGGGGCGTTGGCTCCCGGAATACCCTCCAGGTAGACCTCATATCCATCCAGTGGATGGTAGTGGCTAGTTTACTGTGCACCCCACATCTATCCTGTGGAAGTTAGAGCATAAGGCTACATAAAAGGGTTAACGAGATTACATCTGGATATATACTATATCTTTATTATTGTCTTTATATATACACAAGAGAGAATCTTAAACTTTATCTCCTTCATGAGGAGTCGAATAACACAAGAGCATTAATTAGTACCTGCCAAGTATGGGCCAGTAGGCCTGTTGTAGTGTTCCTCATTTCTTATATTCTTATGTTCTTAATATCGTTAGAGTTACGGGGTAAGAATCTCCGTGATTCCCGGTCAGTAGCCTCAGCATCTGACTCTCAGTTGTCTTATTGACTTTTTTTTTACGCTTTTCGACCCAATTGTGACTTGACAATGGGGGATTGCATCACAGACGCTAGCGCACTTGGCTCACACACTGAGGTCCGGGGTTCAGTTCCTCGGTACGGCAGGAAACATTAGGACGTGTTTCCTCAAGGCACCTGCTGACCTGGAGTTTACCTGGAGAGAGTTCCGGGGGTCAACGCCCCTGCGGCGAGGTCTGTGACCAGGCTTCATGTTAACCCATCAGTAAAATGGGTGTTAGTCGACTAGTGTGAGTTGCATCCTGGGACGAAACTGACCTAATATGCCAGAAATGCTTTGCATAACAAGCGGTTTCTATGTCAGCTATGGTCTGTTTACCTTGTACATGTACTTGTAGAAATAAAGATTATTATTATTATCATTATTATTATTATTATTATTATTATTATTATTATTATTATTATTATTATTATTATTATTATTATTATTATTATAAGTAAGAAAAAACAGACTCACAGGTCGAGATATTTAACAATAGTCTGGAGACTGGTTGATTGGTTTAATGGGGGTTTAAAACCTATCGACTACGCTAAGATCATTAAGCCTGAAGGTAACCTTCTCACCATCAAACGAGAATAAGCCCTAAAATAGGGATTAAAGTAAACTTTCAGTGTATATACGCTGAGAGTTTACACCTCTCGGTGTCTGTGTCCTGTGGAGTGCTTAACGTCACTCGTCTTGGGCGTGAAGATGGTAACCAAGAGAAGGGAAATAAAAAGAAACGACTCAGAGTGACTCGGGAACCGATGGAAATAAGTCAATTTGTCTGACTTTACGTGTACCTGTACTTAAATGAACGTACTGACTTATTTACTTACCCGAAAAGCACTATCATCAGCCCCCCGATAGAGAGAGACAGAGAGACAGAATAGAGAGACAGAGAGACAGACAGACAGATGAGACTATGAGTCAGTACATAATATCTTATTTGTACCCACTTATTTGTGGTTGCAGGGGCTGAGCCCCAGCTCCTGGCCCTTCCTCTCAATACCCATTCCGAAAACTGCGTATAAATATACGAAGTCTTCCTCTACCACTTCTTCAGCCAGTTCATTCCACTTCGTGACCCTTCCTGAGGCTGAAGAAGTACTTGCTGACCTATGCCCTCACCTTTACCTCGTGTACCAGTTTCCCGCCTCAGAAGAGGTCTGTACGCACGTCCATCCTATTAGGTGCTTTGTTAGTTAGGTTTATAAGGGCAGTGACCCATTTCAGGGGACCCCTGAAATGGTTTTTAGAAACTGTTTTAGGAGCTGAGTGTATAACAGCTTCAGGATAGGAGATGGACAGGGGACAGGTTCTGAACAGGGGGACAGGGGACAGGTTCTGAACAGGGGGACAGGGGACAGGGTGCTGATAAGAGGCTGACAGGGGCTAACAAGGAGATGACTGCCGGCTGACAGGGGACTAACTAACTGGAACCGACTAACAAGGAACTAACAGGTGGCTGACAGGGAACTGACAGGGACTAACAATGATCTAACAGGTGGGTAACAGGGAGCTGACAGGGTGCTAACAGGTGACTGACAGGGGCTAGCAAGAAGCTAACAGGTGGTTGACAGGGTGCTAACAGGTAGCTGACAGGGTACTAACAGGGAGCTGACAGGGGGCTAGACAAAACCATAAGCTAAGGGTAATTTGATTCCATGTGTAGTGTTGCTACTCACAGTGGTGGAGACTGCTTCCGGGGCAGCTGTCCTTCCCCCTTACCCCCGTTACCCCCTTAACACCCTTTACCCCTCCCCTTAACCCCCTAACCTCCCCTTTACCCCTTCCTCTCCCTCCCTCCTCATCCCCATCTCCCCCTTCCACCCTCTCTTCAATTGTTCAAAACCCTTCTATCTTCCCTCCATCACTCCCTCCCTCCATCATTCCCTCCCACTCCATCACTTTTCTATAAAGTGTGTGGAAGGTACAATACACACACACACTTACACAGTGTGTGGAGAGCACTATACACACACACTTACACAGTGTGTGGAGAGCACTATACACACACACTTACACAGTGTGTGGAGAGCACTATACACACACACTTACACAGTGTGTGGAGAGCACTATACACACACACTTACACAGTGTGTGGACAGCACTATACACACACACTTACACAGTGTGTGGACAGCACTATACACACACACACTTCAGTGTTAGATCTAATAACGCTATAGCTATAAATTTAGAATCACAGAATACAGAAAATATTATATGCTGTAACTGAAGTTAGTGACATGTTACGAAATACTATATATGTACGTACTTGTAATATGTAATATAGTGTAATATTCAATAAGATCACAGTAAACAGGTGATATCACAATACCCAAAACAGCCACTGTGAAAAAACAGTGTCCGGGGAACAGGACTGTTCAACAGCCCCCCACCAGTCATAAGGGGCATTACCAGTTGGCCTCTGGTTGTCTTCAAGAGGGAGCTGGACAGATACCTAAAGTCCGTGCCAGATCAGCCGGGCTGTGGTTCGTACGTTGGACTGCGTGCAGCCAGCAGTAACAGCCTCGTTGATCAGGCCCTGATCCTTCGGGAGGCCTGGTCATAGACCGGGCCGCGGGGACGTCGATCCCCGGAATGCCCTCCAGGTACACTCCAGGTTGACAGTGCTTTCGTGATTTCTCACATAATCAAGGACTTGTCCTTGATTATGTGAGAAATCAAGAAAGCGCTTGAAAGTTCGCTATTTTTCCAGTGGTTTGTTTTGCATAATGTAATATATCGGATTTATGACGATCTGACAAAGATAATTCATAATGGTGCAATAGATGGCGCTGGTATCGCTAATGGTAGTTAAACTATTGAGGTTGTTATGTACTGTCATTATGGTGGTCAGTGCCACTCGCAGGATGAGTGACGCTGTCCAATCCTGCCATTATGGTAGTATGGTGATCATTAAGACACATGTGCAACAGTTGGGTATCTTAATTATTGACAGTTTACACAGCAGACTTCTTCAGTCAAATACAGAGGCAACGAGTGTAGTCGTGAAATGAAGATGTAATCAGTCCTTCAATATGGTAGTATAGTCTACCTACCTGGAAGGTATTCCGGGGGTCAACGCCCCCGCGGCCCGGTCCATGACCAGGCCTCCTGGTGGATCAGGGCCTGATCAAGTAGGCTGCTACTGCTGGCCGCATGTAGTCCAATGTACGAACCACAGCCCGCCTGATCCGGCACTGACTATCTGTCCAGCTCCCTCTTGGCTGATGGGAGGCTGTTAAACAGTCTTGGGCCCCGGACACTTATTGCGTTTTCTCTTAGTGAACTAATGATGCCCCTACTTTTCACTGGGGGTATGTTACATCGCCTGCCAAGTCTTTTGCTTTCGTAGGGAGTGATTTTTGTGTGCAGATTAGGGACCAGTCCCTCCAGAATCTTCCAGGTGTAGATTATGATGTATCTATCTCGCCTCCTCTCCAGTGAGTACAAGTCAAGTGCTTCCAAGCATTCCCAGTAGTTAAGATGTTTGACAGAACTTATATGTGCAGTAAAGGTTCTCTGTACATTCTCTAGATCTGCGACTTCACCTGCCTTGAATAGAGTTGTTAGTGTACAGCAGTATTCCAGCCGACAAAGAACAAGTGATTTAAAAGGGATCATCACTGGTTTGGCATCTCTTGTTTTGAATGTTCTCATTATCCATCCTATCATATTCCTCGCAGATGTGATAGTAGCACTGTTGTGGTCCTTGAAGGTGAGATCCTCAGACATTTCCACTTCCAGGTCCCTCACATAATTTTCCCGCTCTATTGTGTGATTGGAGTTTGTAATATACTCAGTTCTAGCTATTATTTCCACCAGTTTTCCATTACAGAGTAGTTGGAATTTGTCTTCATTGAACATCATATTGTTCTCCGTTACCCATTCTCTCTCTCTCTCTCTCTCTCTCTCTCTCTCTCCTAACCTTTATCATTCTCCCTCTGTCTCCTCCCTCCGTATCTTCCTTACACTCCTCATTTTTTTAATAAAAGAAAATCTGCCTTGCACTGGGTGTTGAACACAATGGGTAAACGAGTGACCAACCCTCCCTGTGCAGACATCGACCCAAGTTTTCCAGGAAGGTCGCCAATGGCTTTTGATACTGGCTAAATTCACACCCTGGAAGCCTTTTCATGTCTTAAACTTCCCATCTACATGTATTATTATTATTATCATTATTATTGATATTATTACTATTATTATTGATAATAATAATAATAATAATATTATTATTATTATTATTATTATTATTATTATTAGTAGTAGTAGTAGTAGTAGTAGTAGTAGTAGTAGTAGTAGTGGTAGTATTAATCTCAAGTAACGTATTCAAAATCAGACAAAAATATCAGCCGCCTAAATACTTTTACGAGAGGGAGATTGTCCGTTGTTTATTACACGCCGGACCAATCAGCACCCAATTCTTGAGAGACCAGTCGTTCCAGGAATATTTTTTCCTAAGACCTGCGCAAGGTGGCATAATTCTAGGTTAACTTAAGGTAATTCAGAAGACTTCAGAACAACCTCTGGAACAAGAGGAAACTGGATAAGTGTTTAAATCAATTGCCAGACCAGCCAGGGTGTGATGTATATTGTGGGTCAGCGGGTAGCCAGCAGCAACAGCCTGGTTGATCAGGCAAGCACCAGACGAGCCTAGCCCAAGGCCGGACTGTGAGAGCAGAAAGACTCAAATCTCATCAAAGGTATACCAGAGGTATATCAGATGTATACCAGAGGTATACCAGAGGTACAAGATGTACATCAGAGGTATACCAGAAGTATATCAAGAGGTATATCAGATATATACCAGAGGTATACCAGAGGTATACCAAAAGTATATCAGAGGAATATCAGATGTTAGGCTGGGTTAGGTTGGGATAGGTTATGCATAGGCTTAGTTATGCTATATTAAGTAAGTGTTTAGATGAATGGTTCAGAGAACCGACAAGTTGATAAATTAGACACATATGCAACACTTGGGTATCTTTATTGAGGAAACGTTTCGCCACACTGTGGCTTCATCAGTCCAATACAAAGAAGAAAGTAGTAATAAAAGGAGGAGTTTGAGGTAATCAGTCCCTCGGCCTGGACATCGACTCCAGGCCGAGGGACTGATTACCTCAAACTCCTCCTTTTCTACTACTTTCTTCTTTGTATTGGACTGATGAAGCCACTGTGTGGCGAAACGTTTCCTCAATAAAGATACCCAAGTGTTGCATATGTGTCTAATTTATATTAAGTAAGGTTAAATTCTGTTGGCTTGGGTTAGAAGGCAGTGTGTTAGATTGAGTTGGGTTTGACAGGTGTTGGGTTAGAACTCAATGTAACACAATTTAGCCTAACGTAATCCAGTCTAATCATATTATGTCTAAACTTATAAAAATCTTTTTCTTTACCAATAAGACCACCAAAGTGGATCACAAAATCCTGTAAACATTACAGACTATAAATAATCTGTAAATTTTCACCCGATTCCACCCAGCAGCTGTACTTAACATTATTATTATTATTATTATTATTATTATTATTATTGATTTTGTTATTAATATTGAAAAGGAAGCATTAATACTACTACTACTAATAATAATTTATTATTATTGTTATTTATTATTAAATCTGTATCGAATATTATATATATTATATATATATATATATATATATATATATATATATATATATATATATATATGTAACTCAAGTAACAATCGCACGTGTGAGTATTTTAATATCTTCCTCTCCGTTGTTGGTTCAATAAGAAGAGTGAATGTGAGGAGAAATAAAGAGGGTCACAGTAAGGTCAGTGTAATCAGTGTAAACGAAGCAAGTGAACTAAGCAGATCAGCAAAGTGTTAGAAAGTAAGTGGAAAATTGACAGAATATGCAACAAAAAATCTATGTAAGCGTTAGGAGCACTTGTTGACACTTAAGTGAGCGAGGTGAAGGTTTGTAAGTGCAGGGAACAAACTGAACTTTTTCCCTGGAGGGTATTCCGGGGATCAACGCCCCCGCGGCCCCGGTCAACGACCAGGCCTCCCCGTGCATCAGGGCCTGATCAATCAGGCTGTTACTGCTGGCCCAACGTATGTCCCACAGCCTGGCTGATCCGACACCGACTTTTTTAAGTATCTGTCCCCGATAATGATCTACACAAAATGCGCTTCTAAATTTACTTTTTAAGTATAATACAGCTGTATAATACAGCGGTATAATACAGCGGTATAACAAGGACATTACAGTGGGCATCGATGCATTTTACGTAAAACGAATTATACGGCCAAGTGTTATACGAAAGGCTTCAAGCCCTCTGGCGAAGGAATTCCTAATCAATTCTTCCAATGGAAGAATTGGTATCCCTTCGCTCACTGTTTAAGGTGAAGGGAAGACTTCAACGCTGGTATCCCCACGCGAAGACTTACGTTGAGGGAACTGGCTTCAGCGCGTGACATTTCGATATCCCTTGGAGTGTTGGAGTCCCCTCGTACCATGTTCAAGTTGAAGGATACTTGTGGTATACCTGTCATCATGTATCCCACAATGTACCACCGGGATATCTTCTTTACTTTCCTCTTCCATTGCTCAATATATATATATATATATATATATATATATATATATATATATATATATATATATATATATATATATATATATACACATACATGTTCTATCACTCCCTCCCTCAGTCTCTCTTCATCCTCCCAATCCTTCTCACTTCCCTCTTTCCTTCCCCCTCCCTCCCTTCCATCTACATAATGTATTCCATCGTAACATTTACTCTTTCCATTGTTCTTTCGCCAAAGTTTTTCAACTGATGGAGTTGGAAGAGAATTTTTTTTTTTCGTTTTCCCCTTTGTGTTAAACCCGAGTTTCCCTCAGAATTATGTATTCTTTGTTTATCTTTGCATAATGTATTTTTTATCTGTTTATCTTCGTAAATCCTCATCTTTTTTTTTTTCTTCAAGAAATTTATTGAACGTATTTTATCAGTTACTGGAACTTAAACAAAAAAAAAAAACGCAATTTCTGGCCTCCTACTTAATCCATCACAGACTGGTTGATCAAGCACTTTGCGGAGGTAGTTATCCAATTTCCTCTTTAAAAACGTCTACTCTTTTTCTAGCAATATCTCTGACATCTGCTGATAACAAGGTGACGAGTCTAGGACCACGGATGTTGACACAGTGTTCTCTTATTGTTTCCTTGGCTCCCCAATTTTTCACTAGGGAAGTGTGTAGACTGGGGACCCGTTCCTTCATTATCTTCGAGGCGCGTAATATGAGGTATCTCTCACTCCTTTGCTCCAGAGAGTACATATCCAGAGAGCACATATCCAGAGAGTATATATCCAGAGAGTACATATCCAGAGAGTACATTTCCAAATAGTACATTTCCAGAGAAACATTTCTAGTAGTTTAATATCCCAGGATAATGCAGTGTTTGTAACCCAGGATAACCCAGTGTTAATAACCCTGGATAGCCTAGTGTTAGTAACCCAGGATAACCAAGTGTTAGTAACCCAGGATAATGCAGTGTTAGTAACCCAGGATAATGCAGTGCTAGTAACCCAGGATAATGCAGTGCTAGTAACCCAGGATAATGCAGTGTTAGTAACCCAGGATAACCAAGTGTTAGTAACCCAGGATAATGCAGTGTTAGTAACCCAGGATAATGCAGTGTTAGTAACCCAGGATAATGCAGTGCTAGTAACCCAGGATAATGCAGTGTTAGTAACCCAGGATAATGCAGTGTTAGTAACCCAGGATAATGCAGTGTTAGTAACCCAGGATAATGCAGTGTTAGTAACCCAGGATAATGCAGTGCTAGTAACCCAGGATAATGCAGTGTTAGTAACCCAGGATAATGCAGTGCTAGTAACCCAGGATAATGCAGTGTTAGTAACCCAGGATAACCCAGTGTTAGTAACACAAGATAACCCAGTATTAGTAGCCCTGGATAACCCAGTGTTAATAACCATTACTGTTATCTCTCTCTTGTTTTTGGAAGTTCTCTTGTTATTCTTCTGGTTTTTCCTACATCTGTTTTATTGCGTTCTCTGATCACAGCTCAAGTAGCGGACCTACATTTTGGGGGCCCTGAAGCTTGAACTCATATGGGGGGCCCTACGGAACCCCTTCTCAAACAGTAGACCCCAAATTTTTAAGCAATGTGGACTAAAGTCGCTTTTGGAGCCCCTCCTTGATTAGGGGCCCTGAAGCTTGAATTGTCATGGGGCCCCTCCGGGATTAGGGGCCCCGAAGCTTAACCTTTATTGGTTTCATCGTAGATTTATCCCTGAACAGATCTGAAGTTTTTATTTGTGCAGTTTTTACTGGTGTTTTGTGTTCCATGAAATGTTCTTCCTGTGTTCTGTATTCTTTTTTCTCCGCTTTGTGTTCTTCGTTGTTCTCATATCTAAGCAAGTGAAATTTGTCAACATTGAACATCAAGTTATTTGCATTTGTTCATTTTCTTTGTTCTTCATGTTCAACGGTGACGATTATCAGTGTTATTTTGGTTTTAACAGCGAGATGATACTGAGTTGTGAGGAGAATACACACACGCACGCACACGCAAACACAGGCATACACACGCAAACGCAGGCACACACACGCAAACACAGGCACACACACGCAAACGCAAACACACACACACATACACACACTTTCAACTTCTATCCTTCACCCTCTTAATTATTCCTCTCACCTTTCCTCTCCCACCACTTCTACATTATTTATCACCTCTTTTCAATGTTCTCTTGGCTTTCTCCTCCTCCTCCTCCTGTAAGAGTCATCTCTCCTACTGTTATCATCTCCTCTATCTCTTAAGAACAATTCTTTCTCCCCCAGAATCATCTTCTCTTCTCCCCTTCTCTCTTCCATCTAATCTTCCTAAGTTAATATTACATTCTTTGCTACGAATTTTAAAAAAAATGCAATATTCTTATGCTTAAAAAAAGGAATTATAACAGCAATAATAATAATAATAATAATAATAATAATAATAATAATAATAGTAATAATAATAATAATAATTTGTTATTATTATTATTATTATTATTATTATTATTATTATTATTATTATTATTATTATTGCTGTGTGTATTATTATTATTATTAAAAATAACAAAAATAACAATAATAATAATAATAATAATAATAATATTATTATTATTATTATTATTATTATTATTATTATTATAATAATAACACAAGATACCGTGTTGAGGGGCTGATCAACTAGACTGTTGATTCATACCGCCTCCAGTATTTCCAGTGAGTGGGTCTTGCGCTGCCTGCTGTGTTCTGCAGACGTTCTTTCAGTGTAGATTTGCAATATAACCCCTATTGCGTTTTATCTGGGCTAAATTACGGTACATCTGTCTTGCCTGTGCTCCAGGGTAATTTTTTGGATAGATTCTTTTAATTGTCAATAATTTGGGTGTTTAAATGGTAGGTAAGTAGGTAGGCAGGTATGTAGGTTTGTAGGTAGGTAAGTAAATAGGTAGAAAAGTAGATAGGTAGGTGGGTAGATAGGTAGGTAAAAGGGTAGGTAGGTAGATGGGTAGGTAGGTAAATAGGTGGGTAGGTAGGTATTTAGATGGGTAGGTATGTATGTAAGTATATAGGAAGGTAGGTAGTAGGTAGGTATTTAAATGGGTAGGTATGTATGTAAGTAGATAGGAAGGTAGGTAGTAGGTAGGTAAGTAGGTAGGTAGGGAGATAGGTAGGTAGATATGTAGGTAGGTGGATAGGTAGGTAGGAAGGTAGGTAGTAGGTAGGTAAGTAGGTAGGTAGGGAGATAGGTAGGTAGATATGTTGGTAGGTAGATAGGTAGGTAGGAAGGTAGGTAAGTAGGTAGGTAGGGAGGTGGATGGGTTGATAATTATTAGGGAACCGATTGTCTAGGTTTTCCAGTCGTTCATTTTTAATAGGCTTAGTTGATAATGCTTACGGAGCATTAAGTGTCTCGCATCACCTTGGGGTATGAGAGGTAAGCAGGTTTGATCCGAGTAAAAGGAGGATAACTGCAGGTCCTTGTGCGTTCGATTCTGCCAAAGGTCTGGTGCAATACGATTCTGTGTCCGGTTTCGTGATTTTTTTTCTTCTAGCCAGCCTGAGGCCTATGCTTCGTTGTTGATTGATCAGTAGGCCTATAAAACCAAGTGGCTAACCTTTGGAGATGTTTACATTTGTTGTGTCAATATTTCTGACCACCTAGAAACGATTCTACTATATCTCTCTCTCTCTCTATCTCCCTTTCTCTCTTTTCACAAGGATATTATAGGGTTAGGTTATGAGTTCCTAACTATATTTACAAGCTAAGAGCTGTTACCTACCTTATCTCATCTTAAATTCTCCCTCCCTCTCTCTCTCTCTCTCTCTCTCTCTCTCTCTCTCTCTCTCTCTCTCTCTCCTCTCTCTCTCATCTTCTACACGCTAACCAATTAACTTAAGCCATTGTTTCTGACCACATCATACAAACTGGCATCGCAACATTTTCCTAATTAATTCAACCGCCCACCTGCCTTCATTTCTCTTTCCCATGATTGCAATAATTTCTCCCTGCCCCCTCCTTCTCTACCCCCTCCCCCACCTCTCCCTCTCCACCATATGATACCCTGAATGGTCGTTCCTCACCCCTCCTCATTCTTCCGTCTTGTCTCCAAGAGGAGGAGGAGTTGGTTGGGCTGTAGGTATAGGGTTGCCTCTCCTCCCTCCTTCTACCCCCTATTTCCCTATCTCCTTTTCGTACCCTGCTACCTATATTATCCCCTATCCTTTACCCCTCTTCACTTTCCCTTTTCCCTTGTACAAGTTAGTCTCTCTTTCTCTCTCTCTCCAAAAAAAAAGTCAAGATTCTCTCCTCAACTTCACTTCGCTTTTCTTCGAGTTAAGAAGCTTGTTTGTTGATGTGCAAATAGGTTAGTTTAAAATGAGTTATCTCAAGTAGAAATGATCCTTGCATTGATGAGCAATAAACTTCACCCTAAACATCAACTCCTGAAGTGAATCCTATGGATTCACTTCAGGAGAAAGCACTCTCGCTGTCACCAGCCCCTGGCTGCCTTCAAGAGGGAAGTGGATATGTTCCTCAAATCAGTTACTGACCAGCCGAGGGCTGTGGTTGTTACTCTGGACTGCGTGCGGCCCAGCAGTCACTGCCTGTTTGATTTAGGCTTTTGATCCGCCAGAAGGCCAGGTCTGGGACCGGGCCGCAGGGGCGTTCACCCCCTTCAGCTAAGCGTGCTGACATCGCAGTACAGATGGTCCTTTGAACTACGACACCAGCATCCCTCCTTCAGAGTGCTGGCACTATACTTACCACCTCCACCCCTCCAGAGTATATCCTTCACTGTACATCCCCTCAAGGTCACCTGGACCACCTAGGTCACCTGGACTACCTGGATCACCTGGACCTCCTGGACCATGTGGCTCATATGACTCCTTTCTTCATGGCCCCCAGAGGAAATAATTTAGCCTAAGTCGCCGCATTTACCCTTCATATAAACACAAGTCTCTCTTCTCGTGTCTGTGGTACTAGAGAGATGGAAGGCCGGGAAAAGTTTATCCTGATTAATTCTATGAAGGTCTAATTGCTAGTTTGTATTAGTAAATGGCTCTAATATTATTTAATTACGGTCCACGCCTTCAATGGCTAGTTGAGGGATGGTAATCACAGCACACATACTACGCCGACCCACACGCGCGTACCAGCCATGTTATCAGCAGCCAAGATGCTTACACTTCTGGTTAATGAGGCTGCGTATGTTCTGCGTATGTCTCTTGCGGGGTTGGATTTGAGAAGGACATGCTTAGCATAGGCCAGTAGGATTGTTGCAGTGCCCATCCACTCATACGTTTGTGTTATGTTGTAACACTAGCCTGGTTAGTTGGGTCTTGATCCACCAGGAGGCCTGGTCTGTGACCAGGCCGAGGGGCGTCGACCCCCCTTGGAAACATCCTTCAGCTATCAGGCTTCAGGTGGCATGACTGGAGAAAGTTATCCCGGAGGAACTAGCTTGTTAGAGAGGATTAATTAAGGCTGGTAATTGTGGGTGAGTAATTAAGTGGCAAGTTGAAGGCAGAGGAATGGGTGAGAGGGAGAGATGGGCGGTGAATTATGGAGAATGAGTAGTCACGGAGGGAATAGGGGACGATGGGATGGGTAACCGCGATAGGAGGGTCGGTCTCTCGTGTTTTCTATGCAGATGGATAGAGGAGAAACGGCGGGATAGAGGCTCCACGCTCATGGGATAGATATTTTTTTTTTACACTATCTGGCCTCAGCTCATTTACAACACCAGGCCTATGTATCTTGCAGGATGTCACCCACAACAATCACCTAGCACCCGGGTACATATTTGCTGCCCACCCGTCTGTACCCACCCAGCACTGAATCCGGGTATTTTCAAAACAGCTTTACCGCAGTAAATTTGCCAGGAATTTCCTGACAAATTTAATTCAACAAAGACGAACCTGCAACCGGTGTCGAGAGTCCTGAGTCCACACCGAGGCTAGATTTCATTACTGAGCGCTGGATCAAGCAGGTTGTTGCTGCTAGCAGTAGGGCAACGTTCCCTTGGTTTGCTTATATAAGTTATGAGTGAATTAACGTACTTAGTAATTATTGTTATCTTGTGATTACAATAATTACTGAAGCTGTATTCAGGACTCGTCTAGATTATATTTAATTATATTCAGTTGAATTTATACTTTTAATCCGTGGCCTTCTCAACAGCTGCGTTATTTCGACGCCGGATTATAGATACCGTACTGACGTTGCATTGTACGCGTCATTTCGACGCAGGATGTTTGAGGTTTTTACATGTGGCGTCATGGGCTATTGATTTTTAAATTGTCAGCCATTTTGGACGTGAAACTGTATTGACAACCTCCCCCTCTCCCCCCACACACACCTACTTTACCTCACATTTATGTGAGAGTTCTCTCATCTGTCTGAACCTTTTTAATGGTTACTGTTCTTGTTGTAGCAATCTAGGCCTATGTGATGATTACTGTTCTTGTTGTTGTGTTGTTGTTGTTACCTATGCTAATGTTTGCTAATGTTTGCGTTATTCGAAAAGGATGATATAACACAAAGATTTGTGTTTTTATTTGTCTGTTTAGAGAATGAGAAACAGGAGTGGGGTCAGGACTGTTCCTTGTGGTACTAAATATTATACATAGCTGTGGTTAGATTATACATTGTTTACAGCTACTCTTTGTGTTCTATTTACTAGAATATTGTAAATTCATTCGCCTATTTACCTTGTTTACCTAATGATCTTTGGTATCTTATCACTACATGATCACATTTGTCAAATGACTTAATGAATTCCTTGTACATAGAGCACAATCTGCACTTTACTTGTCTCTCAAAGTCTCCGTAATTCTGTCAAAATGATCTAGTAGTTGAGACAAGCATGATCTTCCAGCTCTCATCCCACGGGCAACTTGGGTTGTAAAGGTCGTGTTTCCTGTAGTATACCTGTTTTCCATAAAAAAATTAACCTGGCATCTCACCACCCTCTCAAAGACATTTATCATGTGTGATGTTAGCGCCACTAGCTAGAGCTCTACATCCTCCTTTTGTGCAGTAGAGCTGTCGCCTAGATCTAAGCTCTGCCTCCAAAGCATGCTGAGTGCTCGTGCTAGTGGTAGTTTGTATTTCTAAATAAACAGAGAGTTCCAAGAGTCTGCCCCTGATGCTTCGTGTCTGGGATTATTATTATTATTATTAGTAGTAGTAGTAGTAGTAGTAGTATTCAGGTGAAGCGCTAAACCCATGTGGGTCAATCAGTGCAAGGTGTGGTGGAGGCTTGATCCTCCGTGCGCTAATCGTGGGACAGAAGCGCTACTCTTGCAGCCTCCTCGAATTCCAGAGGACCTGAACTTACTTGAGATGCGCTGGTCTGGTCCAGCGGACAGTCTAGGGAAGGAAGAAGCCATTTGGATCTCCCACTCTCTCTCTCTCTCTCTTCTTTCTTTATATATATCTCTTTCTCACTCTCTCTCCCCTTGTTCACTGGATCACTGAACATTTCCTTGTGCAGTTCGTTCATAAATTCAGTTATTTCTTATTGGTCGTAGATGTATGGGTCAGCTCTGTGTAAAGAGCTTTGTCAAGAAGTGTCTTATCAAGAAAGGAGAAACGTTTGCGGAAAGAGCTTTTGCTGGGGCAGCCTTCCGCTCTGTGTGGAGCTTTTTCAAGCCACGTTTCTCCTCTCTCTAGAGCTTCATCGATCCATGACTTGTGGGAAAAACAGACATTTGCAGTGGGATACAAAAAGCCGTTTGCAGTGCGAGAAACAGACATTTGCTGATAGACCTTCCACACTGACAGTGTTTCGTAATGCGTAGCAGAGAGCTTTATCGAGCCGTGACTTGATGAAAGCTCTACCCTGAGCGAAACGTTGCATTGTAGTGTCACTATGCACACACTACGGCCGTGATAGCACACACACAGACACGCCCCCGTACACAGCAAAAAGCTTTCGCAATTTATAAACAACTTTGCCAGTTTTGGTCTCGTGTAATACAGATTTTAAGTCCTGGTGGAATAGAATTCTAATGAGTTAAGTGAGGGGAGAGGGGAGGGGAGGATTAGCGTAAGTTGAGCTTCAGGGAGGGGAGGGAAGGGAGGGGAAAAGTTAATAGGGAAGGGGAGATGACAAGAGTAACCGGTTGAGGAAAGGATAATACTGAGAATGGAGGTAGGTAGGTAGGGAGGGAGAGAGAGAGAGAGAGAGAGAGCAGTAGAAGAATATGGATGAAAGGATGTGGATAAGTGAGGAGAATTACCCTTAAAACTAAATCGTTACCTGTGATATACCTGTGGCCTGTTTCGAGAGTTCCCACCCCACCTACTCTCTCGGCCAGGAATCCCTGTTGCTTGCCTGATCAACCAGGTTGTTGTTGCTGTTGGCGGCCCGCCGGCCCACCGTTATGGTAGTAACAGGATGGTAGTAGCAATAGTGGTAGTGATAGTATAGTAGCAACAGTAGTAGTAGTAGTAGTAACAATAGTGATAGTGTACAAAGTGGAGAAGATGACATTAATTAGAACACAAGAACACAAACATGAATGAACATAGGCCTACTGTCCCATGCTAGTCAGGCCCAACTCGCACCCCTCTCTCTCCCCCCCCCATACACACTAAAGCTGCCCTCAGTGACACTGCCTTGGAGCTTGTTCCACTTGCTTACAACTCTATTGCTAAAGCCCCCTGCGAGGGCGAAACGTCGTCAATAATCACTGTATACTGCATTTTTTAGTCTTTTTACCATCGTGTTGAAATTGTAGAACATTTCTCTACCGCGAAGTCTTTCATTGGTACAACCTTTCACTCACAACTTTCGATAAAGACTATTAATGGGTGAAACGTCGTAACAAGCTGACCAGGGCAAGCCAACAAGAATGCATAAAGAAACTTAAAGCAGAGTGGCGCTTTATTCAAGAGTCGACGTTTCGCCCAGGTAAATCTTTGTCTCATGAACACGTGTAAGGTGACAGGTAAATCTTACAAACCTCTCCTTACCTTCAGTATACGCCAGCTTTTATTCCCTACGTGGATCTAAATAGCTCTTAATCCTATAATATTTCCCGTCCCAGGAGGCCTGGTCTTGCACCATGCCCTGGGGAAGATAATCCCCAGGAGGCCTGGTCTGGCACCATGCCCTGGGGAAGATAATCCCCAGGAGGCCTGGTCTGGCACCATGCCCTGGGGAAGATAATCCCCAGGAGGCCTGGTCTGGCACCATACCCTGGGGAAGATAATCCCCAGGAGGCCTGGTCTGGCACCATGCCCTGGGGAAGATAATCCCCAGGAGGCCTGGTCTGGCACCATGCCCTGGGGAAGATAATCCCCAGGAGGTCTGGGGATTACCTCCCTTAGAGAATAAATTTAGAGCTACAAAGGAAAAGAAGTGAGGCGAAGCTAACCAAGACAGAGATCTATTGAACATTAGCTGTCAACCTGACAGTGTAATCGCTGCAGATTTAACTATGTAATCTCCGGTAATTGGATAACTGGATTAATAAGAGAAAGAGGATAAATTGGGGGCAGGAATGGACTTGGGCAGCTCGGCCATTAAGGCCTTGTTGTGGTCCTGGTCCGGCAATCCTGGTCCCAGACCAGGTGGTTCTCAGTCTTCGTGGGATGATCAGTCAGGCTGTTGGTTCTTGGAGGATGTCCAGGCCTTCCCCGAGGCCAAACTTTATCGACGATCGGCTGGGCAACCAGGCTGTTGCTGCCAACGGCAGCAACGTATACCTTTGATATACCTTTGAAGAGTTTCGAGAGTTTCTCTACTCTCTTAGCCCTGTCATGGGCCAGGCTCGTCTGGTGCTTGCCTGGTCAACCAGGCTGTTGCTGCTGGAGACCCGCTGCCCCACATATCCCTTACAGCCTGGTTGATCTGGCACCTGGTGAAGATACTTGTCCATTTATTATTATTATTATTATTATTATTATTATTTATTATTATTATTATTATTATTATTATTATTATTATTATTATTATTATTATTATTACCTTTATTATACAATAATAATCATACAGTGAATATACAACAGTAATAATCCTCGGTTCCGTTAACATTTTAAGAAAACGGTAGTAACAAAAAAGACGTAAATAAAAGAAAAAACATAATTTTAAAAAAACAAAAGTAGAGCAAAAATAAATGAGTGAACCTGAACACTATTATTATTATTATTATTATTATTATTATTATTATTATTATTCAATAATAATCATACAGTGAATATACAACAGTAATCATACGGTGATTAATACGACAATAATCATACTGTAAGTGTACAAGATGTACATTTTACTCCCTACACATCTACAGTGTATTAAAGCAGGTAATACATTAGTACAGTGTACTAAAGCAGCTAATACATTAGTACAGTGTATTAAAGCAGCTAATACATTAGTACAGTGTACTAAAGCAGCTAATACATTAGTACAGTGTACTAAAGCAGCTAATACATTAGTACAGTGTATTAAAGCAGCTAATACATTAGTACAGTGTACTAAAGCAGGTAATACATTAGCACAAGCTGTACAAAGTTGTACATAGACACACAGAGGTGTGCACAAGCTTGGCACCCGGATGTTAGCTTAGAAGAAAACTGCGAAGCTTGTAAAAGCTTTGCAACTGAGAAGAGGGGAAACACGAAAGGGGAAAGAGGAAAAGGGATGGGAAGAATGAGATGGGGGAATATACGAGGAGGTTAGATCAAAGTGCGTTTGAGAGAGAGAGAGAGAGAGAGAGTGTGCATTGTAGGTAAGGAGGGGGGGGGAGGCCAACACAAACAACACACACACACTGGTAGCGACCAGAGAAGAGGCGGGGCCAGGAGCTATGAATCGACCCCCTGCAACCACAATTAGGTGAGTACACACACACAAATATTTTTTGCATCCTCCACAATGGTTAACTATTTCCCATTAATTCCTTATCACCCTTCTTCCCCCCTCCCCTGTAATATTACCCATCACCACAGTTAACATCCTAAACCCATTCCCCAGGCACACCCATGACAACCTTCTTCCCCATTTTCTCTCTCTCTCTCTCTCTCTCTCTCTCTCTCTCTCTCTCTCTCTCTCTCTCTCTCCTTACATCACCACCAGCCTGTGTTGACAACCTTCAAGGTGGACTCCTTGACAGGTAGTACATTCTTTTCTTGACCGCGACCTCTCTCCCTCACCCCACACACCTAGGGAGGCTGAGGTACCCCCCTTCTTCCCCTCCTCCTCCCCCACAGCTCAGTAACTAGGCACCTGAACCTTCCTACACTAGCCTTAGGTTATTTATTCATGTTTTTCACCTAATTACAAGACAGACTGTTAGAAGCAGGTCACTTGTGGTGTCCCACAGCTCCATTGCCAGCGCACTCAGCTCACACACTGATGTCTGGGGTCGATCCCCGGTACGGCTGGTAATATTAGGACGTGTTTTCTTAAATTACCTGGGTGTTAGTCGACTGGTGTGGGTCGCATCCTGGGGACAAAGCTGACCTAATTTGCCAGAAATGTTCTGCATAACAAGGGGCTTTTTATATTGTAGTATGTCATTGATGTCAGCTATGGTCTGTATACCTTGTACATGTAATTGTAGAAATAAAGATTATTATTATTATTATTATTATTATTATTATTATTATTAAGTCACCTATTTTCCACATATGATATTTTTCTAAAATAATGATTGGACAAGTCATCCCCTCTCCCTTTCCCATCACCAAGAGTACCCCTTCCTATCACTATAACTTCCCCCTCCCATCACCAAACCTCCCCCTCCCTTTACCACTCTCCCTCCCATCATTCAAATCTCCTCCTCCCAGCATTCAAATCTCCCCCTCCCATCATTCAAATCTCCCCCTCCCATCACCAAAACTCCCATCCCATCGAAACCTGCCCCTCCCATCACCGAAGCCTTCCCCTCCTATCACCACCATCTCCCCCACTCCACATACCATTCCCCACCCGTCCCTGCCCAGCCATGCCATGGGGGTAAAATAAACACGGTATCAAGTACCCGTCCCCATTTCTCAGCCATCAATTAAGAGAGTTACTCCTCCCCATTAAACCCATTTTCCATCCATTTCATTACACCCATTTTTTTGGACGTGGTTCTCAAAGACAATATATATTTTTTTTACGTGTCAAGTTTTGTGAAAATAATTTTTTTTAAAGGTAGGTCAAGTTGGTATAAGTTAGGTAAGATAGGTCAGGTTAAGTTAGGTTATGTTACAGCTAAGATAGGTCAGGTTAGGTTACAGCTAAGATAGGTCAGGTTAGGTTAGGTTACAGCTAAGATAGGTCAGGTTAGGTTATCGGTATCGTTCTCTTCTTCTTTCTCTTCTTCTTTCTCTTCTTCTCCTCCTCTTCCTCCTCCTCCTCCTTATGATTCCTAATTTGGGTTACTAAAACACCTCAATGCCATCTTGAGTTGATGGTGAGGGTTGATCCTGGGAAGAAGGGGAGGCTACCTACACCCCCTTTGATCAAGAGCCTTACACCATCCTCGAAGAATTCCCTCTGGCATCTCATTGGTATCAAGTTAGATAAAGGACTAGTCTCGTTGTGAACCTTTGCACTTCCTCCAGTTTCGTGACGTCTTTTAAAATAAGAAGTTTGAGGCGATAATAGTGAATATAAGACGTAGGGGCAAAATGAGCTTTTGTTGGGAGAGCGTCTCGCTCTGTGTAGAGCTTTTATCAAGTCATATTCGACTCCATGTAGAGCTTTATCAAGTCATGTTTGACTCCATGTAGAGCTTTTATCAAGTCATGTTTGACTCCATGTAGAGCTTTATCAAGTCATGTTTGACTCCATGTAGAGCTTTATCAAATCATGTTTGACTCCATGTAGAGCTTTTATCAAGTCATGTTCGACTCCATGTAGAGCTTTTATCAAGACATGTTCGACTCCATGTAGAGCTTTTATCAAGACATGTTCGACTCCATGTAGAGCTTTTTATCAAGTCATGTTCGACTCCATGTAGAGCTTTTATCAAGTCATGTTCGACTCCACGTAGAGCTTTTATCAAGTCATGTTCGACTCCATGTAGAGCTTTTATCAAGTTATGTTCGACTCCATGTAGAGCTTTATCAAGTCATGTTTGACTCCATGTAGAGCTTTTATCAAGTCATGTTCGACTCTATGTAGAGCTTTTATCAAGTCATGTTCGACTCTATGTAGAGCTTTTATCAAGTCATGTTCGACTCCATATAGAAAAACTCTCGGAATTGATCAAAGATATATCAAAGGTAAAGGTATAAAATCTTCGGTAAAAGACGCATATGCAACACTGGCGTCTGTTCACAGAAACGTTTCGCCAACTGGCGGTTTCATCCTCCAGTACAGAGCTATAAGGGAGACGGTCTTGTATACCATTAATATAATTCAGCTCCAGTCTTCTGGGTAAGTGTTCGTTGTCCAGTTACCGGCCAGGACACTCGACCGTACGCGTCATTGCCAGGGTCCGATTAAGGTAAGGGCTCTAGGGGCCTCCGCCACCTGGAGGGCCTCCAGGGGCCTCTAATCAAACTAAATCTAACGTAACTTAACCAAACGTCACTGTGAAAGTTTAGAGACGACATAAGACTCGCGTGACGTAAAAAAAGGAAATGATAATAATAATAATAATAATAATAATAATAATAATAATAATAATAATAATAATAATAATAATAATAATAATCTTTATTTCTACAAGTACATGTACAAGGTATACAGACCATAGCTGACATCAATTACATACTACTATATAGAAAGCCGCTTGTTATGCGGAGCATTTCGGGCAAATTAGGTCAGTTTTGTTCCCAGGATGCGACCCACACCAGTCGACTAACACCCAGGTACCTATTTCACTGCTAGGTGAATATGGACAGTAATGTTTCCTAATGTTTCCACCCGTACAGGGGATCGAGCCATGGACCTCAGTGTGTGAGGTGAGTGCGCTAGCAGTCGAGCCACGGGACAAATAATAAGTGAGAAATAATCAAACACTGAGAAGACAAAATTAAGTTACAAACAGTTTACTTAAGTTAAAACAAACTGCCACTGGAGCAAAACTAAAGAATACAAAGACAGGATACGGAGACTGGAATACACAACCCGCACATAGGAGGGACAGGAGCTTATGACGACGTTTCGGTCCGACTTGGATCATTTACAAGTCACACTGGTCATAATGGTCAAAGTCAGACCGAAACGTCGTCATAAGCTTTTGTTTCCTATGAGAGGGTAATTTGTGTATTGAAGGGAAGTCTGTGGTGTGGTACAGACAGTAGCACTCTGGTACCACTGTGAGCTGAGGGTACCAGAGGTGATACATTGCTTACTTCCGATTGCAATAATAATAATAATACTCCATAAATGTTTTATTATTATTATTATTATTATGGAAACGCTAAAACCGTAGGGATTATATAGCGCCTGTGGGGAAGGGGGAGGCATTCAGGCTTAATTCAAGGAACTGGAGCACAGATCCAATTCACTAGATCAAGAACCCCTCACTAGCATCAAGGAACCTCCCATGAGGGGTCGGGGCTTACCCCTCCACCCCTTTAAAAATTATGGTTATGATTATAACCATTTCATCGTTAAGTGCACGTTAAGGTGACCTTTACGATTACGCAATGTATCACAGGCCTGTCGAAGCCTAGGTCCGCCTGGTCCCTGTGATCAGCTGGCCAGCGCTGAAACACCCGGCTGAGGTATTTACCATCGCCAGTGGTTACTCGATCGACAGGACTTCAAAGAAACCACTGAGAAAAAAATAACGTAGCGTTACTTTAATAATACAAAACACCACAAATCAAAACAGGTAACAGCTGTAAACATCAGACAAATAAAAGGAAGCGGGTAGGCAGTCAAGTGACTTCCCTGGATCTATTGCTCCACACGTCACCTTCCTAGGTTAACTGCAGTCGCTTACGGAGGTCACCGCCCCCGAAGCCCGGTCCTAGACCAGGCCTCCTGGTTGCTGACCTGATCGACTAGGCTGTTGGTGCCTGCCGCCTGTAAACCAACGTATGCATAACAGCGCAACCAGTCAGGAACGGATCGGAGGAATTTGTCGTGTTCTGTTTTGAAGACAAGTCAGGAATCTGTTGGTAATGCCTGTTCTGCATGAAGGGGTGGTGTTAAAGAGTCGTGGTTCCTTTACACTTATTTAGCTCTCTCTCTCTCAGTAATGACAAAGTGACCACGACCAAGAGAATAGTGCGAAGAAAGTCTGGCAGGCGGCGCTGAAGTCAACATACCTCTGAAACAAGCATTTTAACGGTCAAACATCCTACTGTACACGCTACTCATTTACCACTCACGCAACACTGTGTACAAGTGAATTTTTTGCTCTCACATTAATCTAAACCATCCTATATATAATCTCACCAAATAACGTAACCTAAGGTAAAGTAACGTAAACTAACCTAAGTTACCGTACTCAAACTTAACCTAATTTAATCGAATCTGAAAAAAAATGTATAGAAACTGAGACACAAACGATGGTACGATGTGTCTCAAAATGCCTCTTTGAGTCTTGTAGGCATCTGAGACACTTACATTGACTACAAGCACAACTTGGGGTTAAAAGCACAACTTCGGGTTTAAAAGCAGAACTTCGGGGTTAAAGAGAGCGTAGCGAGACAAGCTCAGAGGAGCGCAGCTCCACCCACGTCCACACTAGGCAAGATTAGGGGGTAGTAACATCGACTCTTGTCGGCAATATTTCACATTAGTTCTAAATGTTGTTTTTGTTCTGTGATTTATTTGTTGCGCTTGTTAGAGCCGGAAGCTCAAAATTACGAGGTGCTATGCATGATTTACATTCAGATTTTTGCCACAATGCTACCAAAACAAGATTTTTTCCCCGAGCATTTCATTAGAAATATTGAAATTTAAGGGCTAAAAATCTCAGTGACTATTCACCGTAAGAAACTGTGGCGAATGCGATTTGTGCAAATTCCGTCTTAACAATGACTGATTGAGCCAATATATATTTCAGACTCTAATCTCCGAAATCTGCCGTGGCGATTATCCGATTTCCCGGTCGTGGCCGCTCGATGACACTGGTGCATTTATCACGTCTGAAATATTAAACAAAGGCTACCACGAATTCGCTCCTCTAAGCTATTCTCCAGAAAACCTGCTGCCTGCGGTGAATTATGTCCCAGAGATGAATGGCCGCAGAAATATGATCGTAAAACACGGGGTTAAAACAGGGGGGGTGTGTTTATTGTGTTTGGAGTAGAGGTGCCAGCAGTTAGTGTAGTGTTTGGGAGTGGTGCTGTCAGCAACCATGGCTGTGTTATTGTTGATTATTATTATTATTATTATTAGTTGTTGTTGTAATTATTATTATTATTTGTATTTATTATTAGTATTATTATTATTAGTTTTTATTATTTATTATTTATTAGTAGTATTACTATTTTTAAATATTATTATTATTATTTGTATTTATTATTATTATTAGTTTTTAATATTATTATTATTATTATTATTATTTATTAGTATTACTATTTTTAAATATTATTATTATTACTATTTAGACGAGCCTGGCACATGGCCGGGCTCCGGGAGTAGACTCACGAAACTCAGCAAAGGTATATCAGAGGTATTACTACTCTAGTTGTGGCCGGACTCACTAAACCCGTAGGGGTTATCCAGAGCCTGGGTGGGGGTGAGGTAGTAAACGGAAGGCAAATAGGTTCGACCCACGGAAGGGGAGGCCATGTCCAATTATTTGGCTCAAGACCCACTGTCGCCAGCGTGAAGGGAACCTTCCTTTGAGGAACTGCGGGGGTGGTTTGAAGCCTATCGACTACACGAGGGGGTCATTAAGGCTATTTGTCACCTGTACACAACCTGTCAGGAATACTCTTAATAATTAAATATTAAATTATTCTTGGCTGATGATAGAGTTTAAAACCATACACTGAGATATATACACATTTCGGTATGTGTGTATATACACTGAGAGATATACACATCTCGGTGTGTGTGTATATACACTGAGAGATATACACTTCCCGGTGTGTGTATATATGTTTGATGGCAGGAACAGTTTAGAGTGGTGTAGGGGTTATTGCCAGCAGTTATGTCAGTCTTAATGAGTATTAGGGGGGAGAGGGAGGGGGTAGGGGAGGAGAGATCAGTGAGAGAGACAGGTATCCGAGACCCACCAGATCTATTATTATTATTATTAATATTATTATTATTATTATTATTATTATTATTATTATTATCATCATCATCATTGAACGGGAAGGATTTGAACCTATTGCAATAATAATAAAGTCATAATACTATAATAATAATAATAATAATAATAATAATAATAATTAACAATCATAATACAATAATAATAATAATAATAATAATAATAATAATTAACAATCATAATACAATAATAATAATAATAATTAACAATCATAATACAATAATAATAATAATAATTAACAATCATAATGATATAATAATAATTAAGTCATAATGCTATAAGAATAATAATTAATAATAATAGTAATAATTAACAATCATATTAGAATAATAATAATTAACAATCATAATGGTATAATAATAATCACAATACTACTACTACTAATAATAATAATTAACAATCATAATACTATAATAATAATGTTCCCTATACTCAGAGAGGAGACCTCCTTCAGATAACCTAACTCCTCTTCCTCCTTCAGGATGCCATGGAGGTAGTGAGTGTAGCCGCTAGTGTGGGTGAAGTGCTCGGGGGGCCGCAGCCCCCTGCCACGCCCACGTACACCCATGACCACGCTATACACGCCCACACGGACCACACAGGTAAATAACCACGCTTATTTTTTGTACTTACGGTGAAGCTCTAATCCCGTACGGGTGTCATACAGCGCCTGGGAAATAAGAGGAAGTGGTCAGGTTTGATCTAAAGAAGAGGAAAGTGGTTCAGAGTTGATTAGGGTTGATTATTTCGAAGGGTTCAACCGTGTCTTTGTATATTGTTGATGGTAAACAATCAACAAATTGATGAGTAAGACACCTGTGCATTAGTTAGATATCTAGTTAGGTACAGACTACGTGTTCAAGGCTCAGGGACTGATTACATAATCTCTACATCTCTGCTACTTCTCCTTCATCGTCTGTACGCGACTGAAGAAGCCTACTGTGTAGGCGAAACGTTTTTAGGAAAAAGATACCTAACTGTTGCACATGTGTCTTACTTATCAACTAAGGTATCTTCATTGTCGAAACTTATCGTCAGCGCAGCAGGCTCCGCCCGTTGAATACAGGCAATTATAACACTGGAGACAGTTGGAGAAGTGAAGCAGCTATTATCTCTCCACGTCCAGTGTGGGAAAATAAATACAAATGCAGTTTAATGCGTTTCTTTATTGACTACGTTTCACCCACACAGTGGGCTTTATCGAGTCACAAACAGATCTACCTGGGTAAAGACTTTATGAGAGTATATAGTGTACAAGAATGGTATACAATACCGACAATGTGAAATTAAGACACATGTGCAACATCTGGGTATCTTTATAGTAGACGTTTCGCCCTCCAGTGGCTTTATCAATACAAAATTCTAGGACATAATATGAAGAGAGTTGGTGTGTTCAGCACCGTAGGTCTTGAGATTATGAAGATCAGGTAAGAAGGCTTGACCTTAAATAGGCGACAGCTGATAGGGACGGGTAGCAGACGAGGGCATAGTCACTGGTAGGCGGGATTTCCCAGTGGAAGTAGGTCATACCCAAAGAGATGGGTTAGTTTTAGTAGTCGTAGCCGTGAAGAAGGTTATGTGCAGGTCCTCAGAATCGAGACTCCATGATGTTGCAGTGTCTGTATTGTATACCATTCTTGTACAACTTGTCAGACACATTCGTTTCATCTGTGTCTATTTACCTAACAACAGGGTAATGATCGCCTGTATTGGGCTAAGGAAGCCTGCTGCGCTGGCGAAACGTTTACATGGTGAAGATATCTAAGTGTTGCACGAGTGTTTCATTCAGTGTGTTGTATGTCTTCAATTCTGTTGTTCGAGAGGCTGTTAAAATGACTTTAACTTCCTTGCTCACAGATCGTCTTCGACCTGACGAAGATGAAGACGAAGATGAGGGAGACTCCAGGATGGACACTGATCAAGATGCTGGAGGGGAGGACGCCGCTTGCGACCCTGAAGACGTCCCAGAGGACGCGTCTGGACTCGATCTGGGCATGTACAAACAGGCTGCCACCAGCCACTCCCTGGAGGAGGAGTCCAATCCTGACGCTGACTCTTCCCAGCTAGACGATGATGTTATAGGCGACCACATGGAATGCGACGATTCCGAGAGCGCTCCGATGTTTATAGACGACGACTCATCGTCGCGAGCGTTTCCGGAGACCGCTAGTGACGTGCCCGGCGGCTCTCCGTCGTCTACGCCCCTGCCACTGCCCGAGGCCGGGCGACGCAACAAGAGAAAGAATTTCAAGCCGCGAAACATCGTGTACACGTACACGGACAGCGAAGACACGGAGGGCGCTAGCGACGCCGAAACACGGTCACACCTCCAGTCTTCAGACTACGACAACACCGCCTCCGACCTCCCGCTCGACCTGTCGGAGACACCGACGCTGAGGCGTTCCCTCATGCCTCGGCGTCTAGACGAGGCCGTCGACCTGACGGGAGGTGCTGGGGTGTCTGACGGCAGCGCAGGAGGGGCTAATAGCCCCAGCGCTCATCCCCACCTCAACGCCTTGCTCTCCCGCCCCACCTCACCCGGACCTCACGAGGACTGCGGTAGCGAGGCTTCCGACATGAAGGAGTACGCCGAACTAACCATGCGCCGCCTCCTCGGCCTCTACGGCCTCTCCGACCTCTCCGACAACATCGGCCTACCTCCAGCCGCTCTCTATCCAGGTAAGTAATTTACCCTCAGTTTTCCGTGCTCCTTTTGTCCCCTTATTTTCCCCTCACTGGTGAAGGGCTCTTGATCCTCGCATCAAACCTGATTATTCCATAACACTGCCTTTTCTAACTCAAACCAAAGAGTTTGGCCGGTAAAGCAGCGCTTACAGATGAGAAAAGTCAAAACGACGTTTCGGTTCATCCTGGACCACCGACAATGGCGCAAGGCGGTGAGAAACGTCGTCTTAGCATAAGAACATAAGAATGGACGAACACTGCAGAAGGCCTACTGGCCCATACAAGACAGGTCCTTATCTTGTTCTGGCCACATTATTATGCTCTGTATTCTTGAAGATACCGGTTATTATTTTTTTTTATATGTGACAATATGAAGCTTATGGCATTTTATTGAGAAGACGTTTCGCCCATCAGCAACTTATTGTCATCTGAGGTGAGTAATAAATAAATAAATCGCACATAGGGGGAGCTTAAGAGGACGTTTCGGTGCGACCTGGACCATTTGGTGAGAATAATCCCCGGTGGGCGAAACGTCTTCTCAGTAAAAAGCCATAAACCGCATACTGTGTTTTATTTAACGTATTTGTCGGTATATCCTCTTACCACTGGCATATATTCGGTATATACGACTTCCAAATTCACCAGCGGATATTTCGCGTCAGCGGGTATTTCGCGTCAGCGGATATTTCGCGTCAGCGGATATTCCACGTCAGCGGATATTCCACGTCAGCGGATATTCCACGTCAGCGGATATTCCACGTCAGCGGACATTCCACGTCAGCGTTCATTCCACGTCAGCGGATATTTCATGTCACCGGATATTCCACGTCAGCGGATATTTCATACCACATGTCACAGGTATTACGGAGAAATGATCTCCATGTGGGTCCTTCAGCACAATATGTGGTGGAGGCTCGATCCTCCGTCTACTGAGGGGCGAGACAGCGCACTTCACAGTTGTACTCAAATGCAACTAATGTGACATTTTATTGTGGCAACGTTTCGCTCTCCAGGAGCTCCTGGAGAGCGAAACGTTGCCACAATAAAATGTCACATTAGTTGCATTTGTGTCCTTTTACTTAACATATTGTCGGTAATTCTACCAATATTAATACATAGTTGTATTCGCCTTAATTTCTACTGAGACAACATTTCGCTCTGTGTAGAAACACATAATTGTGAAGCGCTGCAGGCTCGAACCTACGAACTCATAAAAGGAGTTCATATGGGAATCTTGATGATGAAACGTTTCGCCACACAGTGGCTTCCTTAGTCCAATACAAAGAAGGAAGAGTTTGAGGTAATCAGTCCATCAGTCTTGAGCAAAGTCAAGACTGATGGACTGAACACATCGATTCCAGACTGAGGGACTGATTCCCTCAAACTCCTTCTGATCTTCACCATTCTCCTTTGTATTGGACTGATGAAGCCTCTGTGTGACGATATGTTTCCTCAATAAAGATACCCAAGTGTTCCATATGTGTCTTTTCAAGACACTTGTCTTATCAAGACACCTGTCTAATCAAGACACTTGTCTTATCAAGACACGTGTCTTATCAAAACACGTGTCTTTTCAAGACACGTTCTTATCAAGACACGTGTCTTTTCAAGACACGTTCTTATCAAGACACGTATCTTATCAAGACACGTGTCTTATCAAGACACGTGTCTTATCAAGACACGTGTCTTATCAAAACACATGTCTTATCAAGACACGTGGCTTATCAGGACACACTCTCACAACCCTCCTCAAGGAACCATCTCTTGGGCATACTTCTCCTCCTCCTCCTTCTCCTCCTCCTCCTCCTTCTCCTCCTCCTCTTCTTCCTCCTCCTCCTCCTTCTCCTCCTCCTCTTCTTCTTCCTCCTCCTCCTCCTCCTAGCTTCCAATAAACAACAAGCGGTTGTAACAACACTACCCTCTTACTTCTTACTATCAGACTCGCCATCTCTCAAACTGCTCATCTTATCTGCTTAAACTTGGGTTAACGTGAATAAACAGAATACTGGGCGGGGATTCGAACCGTGGTCCCTGCGCATACCAGGCGACAACACTGTAATCACTCGCTTTAGTAACTAGAGAAAAAACACTTAATTTTTTGGGGGGAACGAGGTCCTCTCCAGAGAGTGTATTTCAGTGTGTATGCGCAGAGATGTATAGACGCTTCAGCGGATATACACCGAGAGATATATATAAATCTCGGTGTATATTCATTGAAAGATGTGTGTTAGTTACCATTTTGTCCTAGGCACATGTCGATTAGACACTAGGCCTGTTGTATGTGTGTGTGTGTATGTGCGTGTGTGTAAGGAAACACTTCGGAATGTTTCGGCTCCGCCGGGAATTGAACCCGGGCCCTCCGTGCGTGAAGCAAGAGCGCTAGCCACCATGCCATCGGGGCGTGTGTTAGTGTGTGTGTTAGTGTGTGTTAGTGTGTGTGTTAGTGTGTGTGTTAGTGTGTGTGTGTGTGTGTGTGTGTGTGTGTGTGTGTTAGAGTGTATGTTTCAACGTGTATTCGTTACGAGGTGTGTGTATATATATATATATATATATATATATATATATATATATATATATATATATATATATATATATATATATATATATATATATATATATATATATATATATATATATATATACACATATATATATATACACACACATATATATATATATATATATATATATATATATATATATATATATATATATATATATCACTGTATATTCACAGAAAGAAGTATATACATTTCAGTGTATATAAACAGGTAGATGAATATATCACAGAAAATGTGCATGCTGATAGACTGCACTTTCTATGAAGTGTATAGTCGATAGACAGTACTGTCGATAGATAAAAATAACTGTTTTAACTTGTGTGTCATAAGAGCATAAAAAAGCATTGCTATAGGCCTATTGGCCTATTTATTCATCATATCGAGGAGTGTAGGTTTATAGTTCTCAAATCCATCGTAGAATAGATTCCAATTCAATGGAGAAATTCTTTTGTTTTCTTTAGGCTTCAGATTTTTACTTACCATAACTTCTAAGTTCTTTTAATATTCATCTTGATAAAGTTTTATGGGGGTTTAAAGTTCCAGGTTGATTAACGTTCCAGGGGATTTAGAATTTCGCATAATTTCCACATTGAATTTTGTCCGCCGCTTTCCCGGCCACAACATCAGCCTAAGTCATTCACGTGAGGTCGGGTTGTTAGGGCACGGTAGCGCTTCGAACTGGTGTCAGGTCTCAGGAACTGGTCTCAGACCGGACCGCTAAGGCGTTGACCCCCGAAACCAGGTATTCTGAAGCTCAACTGTCTCCCTCTGAATTATTGGCCTTTTTTCTGTATCGTCAGCGGATTTTCTCCTGTTGTTATTCCCTCTCCAGTAATAACAATAATAATAATAATAATAATAATAATAATAATAATAATAGTGGTGGTTGCAGTGTTTTGTTCGTCAGGAAAGAGGATAATGAGTGAACCAACACTGGTGGTAGGTTGTCAGTGCCAACACTGGTGGTAGGTTGTCAGTGCCAACACTGGTGGTAGGTTGTCAGTGCCAACACTGGTGGTAGGTTGTCAGTGCCAACACTGGTGGTAGGTTGTCAGTGCCAACTATCCTACCGTCTCTCCCAGCACTGCTACAGCTTCAGGACGCACACAGAGTCGGGTTTCCCGTAAACAAGGAGTTTGTTGTCGCCCTTGTGTTTATCCAGTCAGTTGTGTGTGTGGGGGTGGTTGTGGTGGTGGTGGATGCCGAGAAGATTGTGGAGATGGAGATAGTGGTAGTGGTGGTGGTTGTTGTTTGGGTGGTGGTAGTGGTGGTAGTTGAAGTTGTGGTAAGACAAGAGATGTTTATAGTTTTGACTTCTGTCAACTTATTGGTGATAGCAAGATACTACTTATACTTCCATTTCAACCACTACCACCATCCACCCTCAACCACTACCACCATCCACCCTCAACCACTACCACCATCCACCCTCAACCACTACCACCATCCACCCTCAACCACTACCACCATCCACCCTCAACCACTACCACCATCCACCCTCAACCATTACCACCATCCCTCTCTCTCTCTCTCTCTCTCTCTCTCTCTCTCTCTCTCTCTCTCTCTCTCTCTCTCTCTCTCTCTCTCTCTCTCTTCTCTCTCTTTCTCTCATCTGCGTAACTCGGATATGTGACACGCATTAATTCCGGGTTGGTGGGGGGGAGTGGGTGTGGAGGGATTTAAATGTAATAGTGAGGGGAGGAGGGGGGTTGGAACGCGAGAGAGGGGAGAAGTTTGAGGGGAAAAATGAGGAAGGATGGTTTGTGGGAGGATTTAGTGCAAGGGGAGAGGGAGGGGAACAAGTTTGAGGAAAGGGTGTAGAGAGGGAGAAAGAGAGAGAGAGAGGTTAGAGGAAGAGGGGAAATAGGTTAGAGATGAGGGGTAGTAGAGGGGTGGAGGAGACGTGTATAAAACCTTGAGGGCGTGTATAAACCCTTGAAGGCGTGTAATAACCCTGAGAGGAAGAATTAGGAGCTAGAGGGGAAGACCCAAGAAGACGAGGGGAAAGCCTAGGAGCCAGAGATCTGAGGGGAAAGAAGCATTTAGAGTGAAAGGGATTACCCCTTGAGGCTGAGGTAGTATCAACGTGCGTGATAGTCTGAGGGGAGGGGGTGAGGGGACGAAGTATGATAGGGAGGGAGGGAGGCTGACAAGTGAGGGGTTAAGGTTGATATAGAGAGGGGAGGAGTAAGGTGGATTTTTTTATTAATCAAAATTGTATACAGCAGTAGTGTGCTGCTACACTATTGAATATGATAGTTACTGTGTGGGAACACACAGTGTGTGGCTACACTGTTCTATATAATAGTTACACAGTGGGAACACTCACACTGTGTATTATAGTTACATAGTGGGACACACACTGTGTGGCTACACTGTTCTATATATTAGTTACACAGTTGGAACACACAGTGTGTGGCTACACTGTTCAGTATTATAGTTACACAGTGGGAACACTCACACTGTGGCTACACTGTTCAGTATTATAGTTACACAGTGGGACACACACTGTGTGGCTACACTGTTGTGTATAATAGTTACAGAGTGTGAACACACACTGTAGCTACACTGTTCTATATAATAGTTGCACAGTGTGAACACTCACACTGTGTGGCCACACTGTTCTATATAATAGTTACACAGTGTGAACACTCACACTGTGTGGCCACACTGTTCTATATAATAGTTACACAGTGGGAACAAAAACAATTCATGGATATGGGGGAATGGGAGAGAGAAAGAGAAAAAGGGGAGATGAAATGAGGGTAAAAAAGGAGAAAGCAAAGGTTAGCTAATAAGTCATAAATCAAGAAAGATAACTGGAGAGAAACATCGCTAAATATACAAATCAAGACACAAATCCGAACATAATTCGGGGGCCCTCCAGGGCTACCTGCCTGATCATCCAGGTTGTTAGTGACAGTCACAAGCAGGCCAGCGTTGTGTGCACCACAGCCCGGCTCATCAGGAACTGACTTTGGGGGATTTTATCGTTTCCCCTCTGAAGATACCCAAGTACTGCAGCATTTCTCTTATTCCCCTCTCTTCCCACTTGTGTTCTTGCCTACTTTCACTTTTCCCTCTCTTTCTCCCCCTCACATTACTCTCTACTCAATTTCCCCTAAATTTCTCCTCACTTTCTCATTTTTCAATAATTTTCCCCTCACTTTCCTCTCAGTTTCTCTTCAATTTCTCATTTTTCCATAATTTCCCCCACTTTCTCTTCACTTTCCCCTAACTTTCTCCCCACTTTCCCTTACTCTCACTTTCCCCTAAATTTCTCTCATTTTCACTAACTTTCTCCCCACTTTCCTCTCACTTTATCCCTCACTTTCTCTCACTCTCTAATAAATCACTCAAAAATCCTCCCACTTTTGAGATTACGAAAAAAAATATGGTTAACTACCAATTTCCGGGTCATTTTGACTCTCCAGGATAACTACCAATTTAACCCTTGTAAACACAGTGCCAATTAGCGAGGGGTAACAATCTTAGAGAGGGGAAGACACGGCCATTTTTCCCCTCTTTCTAATTGCCCTTTCTTCTACCTTTCTCCTTTTTCTTTATCACTTAACTCTTCTTTCAAAAACATTGCTAGTAAAGCACTTGATCCAAGGAATTGGACCTGCTTGCCTTCTCCTAGGATCAAACCTGATTGTTTTCCCATATACTGTATAATAATAAATATAATAATAATAATAATTATAATAAT
Organism: Cherax destructor; assembly: GCA_009830355.1. Taxonomy (NCBI): domain Eukaryota; kingdom Metazoa; phylum Arthropoda; class Malacostraca; order Decapoda; family Parastacidae; genus Cherax; species Cherax destructor. Next base: position 425,757 of record WNWK01000328.1, on the reverse strand, counting down.
CTCATTAATTCGCTCTTCCTCCTCTTTATTTCCCTCTTTATTACTTCTTTCTTCTATCTATTCCTTTTCAGTTCCTCTTTCTTTTCGTGTCTTTTCTTGTCTCTCATTCCTTACATTTACTTTCCTGTTTATCTCACGTGTGTGTATGTGTTTTCATTTCAATGCCCCGTTATTCCATGTACTTCCTCGTGCGTTCCGAAGTGTCACTATTGGCACTAATGCTCTTGTTTTGAAAGTTCTCATTATCCACTCCGTCATTTTCCTGGCTGTCGTGATATTTGCCTCGCTGTGTTCCTTGAAAGAATTGTCAGCAGACATTATTGCAGCGAGAAGTTTCGTTGTATTTCGTGATCTTGCGTATTGTATATAGTATCTCTTGAGTTCTTCATTCTTTCCATATCTAAGCAATCGTGTCTCTACGATTTCGTGAGTCAGTTAAGTAATTGGAACTTGTCACCATTAAACGTCAAGTTATTCTCCACTGCTCACTGGAAAATTTGGTTCATATCTATCTGCATTTTTGCCGTGGGTTTAATGCTTATTTTGGTACCATCAACAAATGATAATACTAAACTGTGGCGGGTGCTTTTATCTATGTCTGTTATGAGGGTAAGAAACAGCAGAGGCGCCAGGACAGTACCTTAGGGTATTCAACTCTTTACTTTGCTAATGCTGGATTTTGCTTTGTTTACTACTGCCCTTTGCGTTCTGTTTGTCAGAAACTAAAAACTCCATTTGCTTTTTTTTCCCCCTTATGAGTATCGCTCTAAATTTATGTAAAATCCTTCCAAGATCGTATTTGTCAGATGCCTTTGCATAAACCTCTGCGGGTTTTTTTTATGACGCCTGTGTAATTCCATCATAGTTGTTTTAGTAGCTGTGATAACTGTTCTTGTTGTTCTAAATCTCTGTATGATTGTTTATGTAGGAGGAGGAATATCTTCCTCTGGGGAAATATCCCGAGGAATACTTCTCTGCCTTCTGTAATAACCTGCCATAAACGTATTACCTATAGACCTCACTGGGAGATATACCTCAAGGTATTCCTCATGGGTATTCCTTGTAGGGTGGTATTCCTCATGGGTATTCCTTGTAGGGTGGTATTCATCATAGGTATTCCTTGAATACTGGTATTCCTCATGGGTATTCCTTGTAGGGTGGTATTCATCATAGGTATTCCTTGAATACTGGTATTCCTCATGGGTATTCCTTGTAGGGTGGTATTCATCATAGGTATTCCTTGAAGGGTGGTATTCCTCATGGGTATTCTTCGAGGGGAGGTATTCCTCATGTTTATTCCTTTCACATGTCTCCTTGTCTTCTTAGCTGGTGCAAAGACCAAAAACCACTTACACCACCTACACTGCCTGAACCACCTGTACCACTTATACCACCTGCACCACCTACACCACCTGTACCACTTATACCACCTGCACCACCTACACCACCTGTACCACCTATACCACCTGCACTACCTATACCACCTGCACTACCTATACCACCTGCACCATCTATTCACCACTTACCACACTGAAAGTTATCCACTGCTTAACATTCCCTGCCCATCCACCTACCTCTCACCACCCGTCCACCAAACCACCAATCCACCACCCACACTCCACTCACCGCCCATCTTGCTCCACCCACCTGCCGCCCACCGCCGATTCTGGCAAAACCATCGGGAAATCTTCGGGAGGGTGGGCCGCCCACTCCTGCCCACCACCCACCCGCGTCGCATAATGGAAAGTCAACACCACGCCCACGCTCACGCCCACCCCACTGAGACGAGGGGTAAAAATGAGGGGAATATTAATACGAGGGGTAAAAATGAAGGGAATATTAATACGAGGGGTAAAAATGAGGGGAATATTATTATAAATGGAAGCGCTAAATCCGTAAGGAAATATATGGCAGTCAGATTGGGCCACAAAGACGGGCAACATGTATCCCTTGGATCAAGATCCCCTCGTTAGCATCGAGGTAAAAAAACCTAGGTTACAAAAAGAGGGGAAAATTGTGTAGGTAAGGGGAAAGGATATATAGGTGAGGGGAAGCGAGTCAGAGCTGGTGTTTGTAATTGAGAAAAATGGAAATTTAATTAAAATAACAGTAGCGAGGGGAAGGGGGAAGAGGGGAGTAGGAAGAAGGAGGGGGAAGAAGAGAGAGGGAAGGAAGGAGGGGAGAAAATACGATATACACCCTTTGAAGGAAGGGGAAAAAAATTGTGTTAATAACTCGGGAAAAAAAGTAGTGCCGACTACTGAGGGAGGTGTTGGGGGGGGGTTAGGGGGGGAGAGTTGGAGGGGTGTGGGAGTGAGTTGGTGGGGTGGGGGAGTGAGTTGGTGGGGTGTGTGAGTGAGTTGGTGGGGTGTGGGAGTGAGTTGGTGGGGTGTGTGAGTGAGTTGGTGGGGTGTGTGAGTGAGTTGGTGGGGTGTGGGAGTGAGTTGGTGGGGTGTGGGAGTGAGTTGGTGGGGTGTGGGAGTGAGTTGGTGGGGTGTGGGAGTGAGTTGGTGGGGTGTGTGAGTTATCTAAGACAATGGGGACTAGAGTGCAGGTTGACTGGTTTATTAGACTGACGCAGCTGGTTGGTTAACCTGGTTTAAAGCCTATCTACTACACCACTTGTCTACCACCAGTCGAGAATACTTCAGTGCCTGAGAAATACACATCTCTAAGTGTATTTTGACTGAACGATATACACCCTCTCGGTGTATCAACACTTTATGGGAATACATTAAGTGTAATTTCCCTGAGAAATACCCACTTTGTATATAAACACTGAGAGATATACACCCACTGTATATAAACACTAAGATATACACCCACTGTATATAAACACTGAGAGATATACACCCACTGTATATAAACACTAAGTTATACACCCACTGTATATAAACACTAAGATATACACCCACTGTATATAAACACTGAGAGATATACACCCACTGTATATAAACACTAAGTTATACACCCACTGTATATAAACACTGAGAGATATACACCCACTGTATATAAACACTGAGAAATATACACCCACTTTGTATATAAACACTGAGAGATATACACCCACTGTATATAAACACTGAGAGATATACACCCACTTATTTAGAGAAAGGATTTAATTCCTTATTTCTCCTTTACTGGCGAAACGTCGCCAGTAAAGCTTCCATGTGAAGGTATGTCTCTCTCTGTCTCATACTCTGTATAGCAGGGAAAAAAAGCTTTGCCTCATAATTAAAAGAAACTGATCGGGCAACGTTTCGAACGATTACATACAGTAACAGAACGCAAAAATACGTTCAAAAGGAACAAAGAGATTATTACCAAATTTATTGGTGTCTCTCATTTCTTTGTCTTCTCCTCCTCCTTCCACACTTTCTCTGCCCCAATATTTACACAAGAGTGTCTGGGATTATGTCTGTTTGTTTATCTTATAAGAAAACATGTCTGTTGCTTGCTTGATTTGGTTACATGGTTTGTGTTAATCTTTGTTTGTAGCTAGTGTAGGCTATGATTGTTGTTAGCCTCGCTGGTGTAGGCTATGATTGTTGTTAGCCTCGCTGGTGTAGGCTATGATTGTTGTTAGCCTCTCTGGTGTAGGCTATAATTGTTGGTAGCCTCGCTGGTGGAGGCTATGATTGTTGTTAGCCTCGCTGGTGGAGGCTATAATTGTTGGTAGCCTCGCTGGTGGAGGGTATAATTGTTGGTAGCCTAGCTGGTGGAGACTATGATTGTTGGTAGTCTCAATAGTGTAGGCTATGATTGTTGTTAACCTCGCTAGTAGAGTTTATGATTGTTGGTAGCCTCTCTATTGAAGGCTACGATTGTTAGTCTAGCTAGTGTAGGCTATGATTGCTGGTAGCCTCGCTTAGTGAAAGCTACGATTGTTAGTAGCATCGCTAGGGAAGACTACGATTATAGTTGCCCTAGCTAGGGAAGGCTAGGTAGACAATTAGCACTGTTATGACTATGTCGTCATCAGAGCCCATGAGTCTTGTATGTAGTTAGTGTGCCATCATTGTCTTGTTTTGCTGTGTTATGGAGAGGACTATCAGAAGAGTGGTGGGAGTACCTGGAAAGGAGCAGCTTCATAAATAACAACCAGCACGACTTTGGAGACTGGTAAAATCCTGTCTCACAAACTTGCCTGAGCACAATGATAAGGAAGCAGAAGTGAGGCAAATGAGAGATATGGGCGGACTGTATATTCTCGGACTTCAAGAAGGCTTCTGGCACAGTACCTCTCAGAAGACTGGGGCAGAAGTTAGCGGGGCAGGCAGGAGTGAGAGGGTAGGCACTGCAATAGATCGAGGAATACCTAACGGGAATCAAACGAAGAATGACGGTACGAGAAGTGGTCTCAGAATGGGCAAGAGTGACGGGTGGGGTTCCACGAGGATCAGTGCTGTGACCTGCACTATTTCTGGTGTTCGTGAGCGACATGCGTGAAGGAATAGTCTGGTGTATTTCTGTTCGTCTGTGATGTTAATCACTGAGGAAAACAAGAACAGGAGAACAGAAGGAAAACTTACAAACGAACGTGGATAAACTTAAGGTTCTCTTGACAATTACTTATTGCAATTTGATGCCAAAAAAATTGAAAGATTTTGAAAAGTGGGAAAGCGGCAAAGACCAGCAACAGTACGGGCTCGGGGAATATAGGCCGCAAGCCTCGCTCAAGGAGGATTTCGAGGTCAGCACAGTACCAAGCATATCACCTTTCATACTCCCCCCTCTACCCCACGAGAAGCTGTATGACCCCCTACGGGTTTAGCGCTCCCTCAGGGATATTGGGGTATATTTCTTCGTTCTCAGAGTGAAACGAAATAGACAGCGAAGTGGTAGAGGCAGGTATGACATGGATTACGAAACCGAAAGAGTGAAGCAATTAGCAGCCAGTTTGAGAGGCAGGGCCAGGAGCTGAGAATCTAGCCCCCCTGCAACCACACACACACACACACACACACACACCACACACACACAAACAAACAAACAAACAAACAAACACATGACGCGGAGAATGAAGTGGTAGAGGCAGGATCCATATATATCTTTAAGAGGAAATACGATAAAACCCTTCAAGCCGGGAGAGATTGAACCCAGTAGCGACCAGCGAACAGAGGGGGCCAGGAGCTGTGAATCGACCCCTGCAACCACATATAGGTGAGTACACACAACAGGCGATAGCTGACGCAGTAGCTCCACATTACGATCATAAGACAAAAACTAAACGCAAGCAAAGTGAGTGTAGAACTCGCGTCCCACGGAGCCACCAGCTGGTAGGCAGCAAGTGTTGAGTGTTCACTAATATGTGTGCAAAGTGATGCTGGTCCTGAAGGCCTCTCTCTGTATCGTATTAACACCCATTTAAACATTGCACGATATCACCAGCTTGCTGAAGTCACCCACACTGCCAGACTTTGTATTTACATCGGTTTCAGGTGGCTGTATAAATAGAATCGGGGCTAACTATAATTCATTTGCTACAGTATATTGTATATATAGCTCTTATGTTTCAGCGAGGTAGCTTTAAATATAGCAAAACCTTTTATATAACAAACTAAAAAAGGTTGAGACGTAATGAAAAACAAGTGTCACAGTAGACGTCCATGCCAAGATTCCTTGAGTGTCATATCTTATGGTAGACCAGCCAGTTCTCCCTCTTAAGTGAGTCTCGTATATCATATTAGTTACTTTCATGGGTTTGCCTCTAGCGATGGGAGGAGGGAGGGAAGGATATTAAATCGTTGTGCGCTGTTTATAACACCAGAAACTGATTAGCAAAACCTTTAATGAAGGCGATATTATTTTCGGGGTAAAACGACTCACTTAGCCAGAAGTGTTGCCACCAGTCAGTCGGTATATTAAACCACACAGCGGCTCAAATGTTCGCTTGTTAAAAGTCCTTTCGGGTTTTTTTTAAAAGAGACTGGCTTTAAGCTTGGTTTAACTCACTCGCCCGGCTTTTACAAGAACCACCAAACTCATCGAGATATATACGAGGTGTTTAACATAAACCCGTATAATTTTGTCAAAAGGTGGGCGAAAAAATGTGCAAGTTATAGAGAATGTACAGAAGCCTGGGGAGTCGCCTACTCCTGGGCAGAGCTGTCATCTGCCATCTCTTAAGAGTTATGTTAAACATGTGTGTGTGTGTGTCTGCCACTTTTTGCGGAATTTCTGGGGGCGTTCCCGCTATCGTATTTATCATTAGAGCTCCACGTACCCTTGGGGAGCACCACCCTTGCTCCTGGAGACAGGCACAGACAACAGTGAAACTAGAAAAGGAGCCTTTGAGAAAGGTGCACGTATCCTGAAGAAGATGATGAAGGAGGAGAAGAAGAAGGAACTGAAAAAAATATAACTAGGGTATTTTTATGTAATTTCAACTAGTCTACATTACAGAAGAAACGGAAGAGGAAAGGGAGGGAGGGAAAGATAATAAATCTAAGAAGAGGAGAAGTGGAAAACCCATAAAAATAGATGTATGGAGGAGATGAGACTTTGAGGAAAGAGAGAGAGAGAGAAGGCAGATTGGAGGTAGAAAGATCTCTCTCTCTCTCTCTCTCTCTCTCTCTCTCTCTCTCTCTCTCTCTCTCTCTCTCTCTCTCTCTCTCTCTCTCTCTCTGACATCTTCAGAAGATTAAATAAGTCATAATATTTGCTTCATATTTTTGCATTATGAACCGATTATTATTATTATATATATGTATATATATATATATATATATATATATATATATATATATATATATATATATATATATATATATATATATATATATTTACCAATAGGTATATTTTATTACATAATATGGTACACAAGATTTGAGAGATACATTGTTGATATAAAGATGGCATATACAGTACACGAGGTGAGAGATACATGTCTAGTACATATTGTTACATCTTTGTCACTGATTATAATGCGAAAATCTCATCCAGGTCTTCCGAGCTGGGGCGCGTGCCCAGAATACAGCATGCATTACCCCTCTGAACAGCAGCGCTGAGTCGCTGGAACAGAAAACTAGCTGCCCTGGGATCCCTAGTTACCCTGTTGAGTCTTTTGCCCAGCTCCTTGAGGAACTTAGATGCACTCTTTCCCCATGAGCCAAGGGTCTCTGAGCCTATGGGAACAAACATATAATGATGGGCAAGTTCTCCATATTTTCTCGACTTCTGGGACTCCCTGAAGGTGGCAGCAGCCCCTCCTTCCTCCCTGGTGTATTGGAGATAGGTATCAGCCAAGGTAGATGCACACTATATATATATATATATATATATATATATATATATATATATATAATATCTGTTATATTAAACAAGAGTGCACACAGAATATACATACTGAGTACTGAGAGGTGTATATCTCGAGTGTATATATAAAAAGAGTTAACTTTAATCAATATTTTTAGGTATTGAAATATTGTTGACTGGTGGTGACCCTGTGACTTAATGACCCTCGCCTCAGATGACTCTTAACAGCAGTTACCGAAAAGCTTTAATTATTAGTATACTAAAGCCGTAATGAACGACTGTCGATGAATTAATAGGATAATGGACGAAGGGCTCGAACCGTGGTCCTGGTCAGTAGCAAACGCAGCTTTATGTAATGTAAAAAAAGGGGAAGGCAGCGCGTCATGTGTTGTAAGGAAAATCTTCAGCGAGGCAGATCGCGAGTCTGGGGTTACGTTCAGCGAGGCAGATCGCGAGTCTGGGGTTGCGTTCAGCGAGGCAGATCGCGAGTCTGGGGTTGCCTTCAGAGTGCCAGATCGCGAGTCTGGGGTTGCGTTCAGCGAGGCAGATCGCGAGTCTGGGGTTGCGTTCAGCGAGGCAGATCGCGAGTCTGGGGTTGCGTTCAGCGAGGCAGATCGGAGTCTGGGGTTACGTTCGGCGACTCATTTCCCCCACTAGGTGTGGGTATAGACTCTCCTCGTGTATATATACAAGAAGGAGAGTATATTTACAGGCGTATATACATATTTCAGTGTATATAAACTGCGAGAAAATAGTGAAGTTCCTTATTTTTTTTTCACAATGGATGTTCTGCGTACGTATTGTGATACCACCTGTTTACTGGGATCTTATTGCAAGCGTGCGTGAGCGTGTTAGATAGGAGGGAATGGTGACGAAAGTTTTTTGGGACCTGGTGAGCTGTTGGAGTGTGAGCAGGGTAATATTTTGTGAAGGGATTCAGGGAAACCGGTTAGCCGAACTTGAGTCCTGGAGGTGGGAAGTACAATTCCTGCACTTTATA